>JAQFYM010000085.1:0-129106 GCA_034694785.1 Agrenia bidenticulata
TGGAGATCAATCATGAGATGTCTTTGTTTTCCATTCCTACTTTCAGAACTCTCAAGGATCTTTGTGTAGTAGATGAACCAAGAACATTTATTATAATGCATCTTCTTCTTTTTTTGCAAGAAAAGTATGCCCATGTCACTTGAACGATCCATCATTCATAAAATTCCATGTCTCAATTCTGAATCGCTCTGAGCCTTTTTCATTTCTCTCCACTTGCGGGATAAGAGACAGCCGGGTTGTAAGGTAGTAACTAAATAAACATATGGAATATGGAAAGCAAATATCATGGCCTTTCTCTGTGTACAAAACAGATAGGGTTGTAGGTGGAAAAGAATTTAAGAGAGACGGTTATTGATATTTAATATGGAGAATAGAATGGAATGGAAGACAAGATATAAAAAATATGATGGAAACAAGAGGAAATCGAGGGCAACTTTCTCTTCTTTTAAGTGAGTACTTTGCCTGCATGGAAATGGTAAGGATTGTTACTTTCTTCCTGGAAATTTTTGGGTAGATTAGTTATGCGTGTATAGGGAATTATTTTGAAACCGTTGGAGCGCCACAATCTCAAAAATAGTCCAATAAGCTGAAAAATTAAGGTCATAACCTCAAAGATGGATAAAAATTAAGGTTGGCAGTCGAAGGTCGACTGATTTAAAACCAAAAATTCCGTGCTCCCACAACCTTAAACTAACTAGTTAGATTAGCATATGTCGGCACACACGTACAGGTTTCTAGACTTACCCTTGGAATTAATATACCCGCTTCTTGATCCAAGAAAGACTGCGGAAACCCCCTAGGGTCCAATAAGTCTCATCAGTACATATCAAAATCATCATCATCATTTCACATCTTCACAATTTCACACCCTCTTCCGCTTCTAAATAATCTCATCCTCCTCTATTTCACACCTGATTCCCCCTTCCCACTATTTTTCCCTACTGAGTTTGGAAATCTCTCAAAAAATCCGAACCGGGTAGCCAACATACACATATATGTAGCTCTTTTATTATGGGGAGGTTAAAGGGATATGTGGGAAGATCAGTAGCAGTAGTTTTAATAATAATAACGATCCCCCCTGCCCCCACAAACATACTAAAGAAAGTAAAATAAATCTTACTCTTCTTCCGACACTTTCATCATTAAGTTCCCCCTCGGTTATCTCATGTTGGCGTTTTTCACGGGAAAGTTAACAAATGTCTACATGCCGCAAGGCATACCGTTCCCTTGTATATTTTCCCATGCCAAGGAAAAGTTTATTATTACAATGTAGATGAGTTGTTCAAGTGAATTGCTGTTAGCAAATAGTTGTATCATTACTTTATTTCTTCTCCGAAGAATGCCAAGCCGCAATGATGATTTTTCTTCTTGTACTTTTGCACACCCGCATAACCCGAGGGGGTCAGAGTTGAGAGCTGAAATGATATGTATGACATGATTAAATGATATTAGAAATCAGTCAAGCTCGAGAATTTGTCTTGCTTTTACAGGATCTCGTGGTAATAAAGAGAGAGAGCTTGGGTTATTATCATCTCATCCGTATTCCTAAAATCCTCAGAGCTGGAGAAACAAGATGGGTTCTCATGCAAAAGTGTGTCGGAAGTTGAGGATTTGAAACGGTCCTTGGAAAATGCACTTGCATTCAAAGGTCTTTTGAAACTTGGTAGTATTTTGAAAAAAGTGTGTTTGTGCACTAGGATTTCTAGAATTATCTCCCCTTCGCTAACCTCTTCCCTTGAGTCTTGTGATTTATTAAGACACCTAATCTGGGCAAGTGAGAAATAGCCAATTTCTCCCCTTTCCTTATCGTCAAAGCCAACTATTCTTCTTCCGCAAAAGAGGTTGGAAACTGGAAACCGAACCTGCGAGTTCACTATTCGTTACTCACCCCTCTCCCGCATGATTAGGCCTACGAGGGGTTGGGAACTAGGAGTAGAATTATATATATTTCTTATAAGGGTGGGTTCGGGTTCCATAATTAATCCCCTGGGGTTTGGGATTCCCTGTTGGACAAATTCCGGTGATTAGGGGTAGGCTATTTTTTCACATATAGCATGTCAGTTGCTATTAGTTTCTCTTAGGGTGGCAGTGGCATCCATTCACTTCATTACTACTTTTGTCAAAATCTTGATAACATTGTTTTCAAAAGTTGAAAGGTTTCAATTTTGTTTGCTTACGGCCTGGAGACCCCCTTAGGCTTTGACTATTTTCTAGCCTTAATTTAATTCCATTATATCTTTATTTTACCTGACACTCTGACAAATGAAACTGCAGTTTCATCATCAATGATACTTTTACATTACCTCAATTTTATTTTCAGATTACATGTTTATTAAATTATCAGCATTGGTCACGACAAGCTACAAATTTCTACTCTGACAATATGCTCTGAGCTAGAAAACGAAGAAGTATGTACTGGATAAGTATTACTATCTTCTATCACATAAGGGCATCTATACTAGAATGACACATCTCTATTAATGCAACAGTTGACAGTGCAACTGCAACTGATATCGAAAACCATTAGAAAACCGGAGACACGCAATATCTGTAATTAAAAGTTATACCAGGATATTTCCTGAAATACGGGCTAAATTTGGGTTATAATAATTGAAACACAATTTCTAGATGTTTTCATGAATACGCATACTAATCACAGGGTGCTAGAAATAGCCTATCAGATTCATTTTTGGTAGATGCATTAGAAAGATTGTTTTTACATTTAGTTAATTGTTTAAAATATAAAACAACTTCAAAACTTGTAAGACCTTAGATTCATTTTAAAATTCAGTACACAAGAAGGTTAGTTAGTTTTAATTGGTCCACTGTTACTTCGTCCTCTGACAAGATTCCCGGAAGTATCGATTGCAAAATTGTAGTCTATTTCTGAAGACATAGCTTTCTCAATCGCCTCGTCCAGATCTTCTAAATTAATCGATGACTTCAGTCGTTCCTGGAAAATATCATACGTTACTCGTTGACGTTACCATAAAAATGTGACAATCAGAGATATCCACGACTTACGTACCATGTCGGCTAGCACCTGCTTCGTTGCAACTTTCAGTCTTATCTCATCATCAACTTCTTTAGTCTTCTTCATCCCTTCGATTTCTTGCTTAATTATTACCCATTCCTCCACAAGCTCTTTATCTCGAACAGACTTGACTCGTATGTTCACTTCTTCGTTGTCGTGAATAATTCGCTTCAAAATCATCTCCTCTGAATCTTCGGCTTCCAGCTTTAATTCCCGGTCGCTTGCCATGAGCTCGCTTTGCCACAACCTGAGCAATTTGAAACATTAAATTAACAACTGGCCACGATTAAAATAACTTTAATAAGTTGCATGAGTAAAAAAAAACGTAGTGCTACCATATTGATTTACAATAGACCTTATAGTTGGTCATTAAGAGCTTCATTTCCTCAGCTTCTTCAGCAGGTTGTGGGTTCATTAAGATATCCCTGTACATCTTAGACTTGGCTATAGGAAGCCACTTGGGCTTGCGTAAATATCGAACCGAGACCTTGTGAAGGGCACAAGGAAGGTCCTTGGACATTAGTAAATTCTTTGTGGAATTGATCAATATATTCTGCATCTTGATTTTTTTTTTAAATATTTAGTTATATTAGAACCAATTAATTAACGTTGACTTAGGCAAGTATAAATGTAGCATTAGCTTGTCTGACTTTATGTAAATATCTTAATGTTATGAAACTCGACGAGTCGACCTTGTTGAAATTGAACTCGAGAAGACCTCAGTTGTCTTTTTTATTTTATTAATTGAGTGTTTGAAATTTTGCCGGCTTTTATATCGCGGGATTTAGCTCACGTTCGTCAGATGTCTAGGTATACGATACGAAGAGCTCTTGGGTTTCTCTTTATATTTGGAATTTCGAAATTCAAAGTTTTCGGAAACTTAACCTCAAAAAAATATGAGCCCAGTTATGTCACAAATATCAGAAATATGATTATAAAAGAGTTGAACAATTAAACCTTTCCCCATTCGTTGCAAGTTGCAAAAATAAAAATAATGACTACAACACAAACAAAAAGTATTTGCATAGATTGTATAAAACATTCAAAAAGAAAGATAAATACTGCATGACAGTAGCACAGAGGAGATGCAAGGCTTAAGAACGTTCCATATGAATTCATTGCCTTTAGTCTTGATTAATTTCTACACTTTTTTAAAATACTATGATTAAAAATGTGTATTTCTGCTATTTTTCATGAAAACAATTAAAAAAAATAATACGTGCAATACCTTCTGTAAATGAAGTGGGAGTTTGCAAAGCGTCTAGACAAACAAAGCATGAGTATCTAAATATAGTCTCAATAATTCAGATAATGAATATGTCACGTACTTTTCGTACTTAATTAGAGTGACCTGTCACTGTACCAGACTCGTAGATTGTAATTTTAACTATATGGTATTTTGTGAATGAGTAATGCAAAGTTAATTCCTTCCTTATTGTTATTTAAATCTGTGAATATGAGAAGGGTGAGAAACAGGCAAGAAAAAAATACAGATACTTAAAAACACTCGCTTTTAGTCATACATCATAAATCATAACGCATACTATATTTTATGTACCACGGTTAGTTAAAAATATTATTATAGGTTTGCTACTCAAGACCGAAATAAAGACAGGGTTTTTATAAGTTGCGTAGCAGGTTATAAGCTACGTGATCCCTAATTACATGGCATGCCCTTGATTACTACATTTCCTTTCTATTTCATGGCCGGAAAATATAATATAATTTGCAGGTCGTAAATTTTAAATTACGGGAATTTGTAAAAGTACATACAGCCTCATTACAGCAATGTTCAAAAATCAAGAATAAATATAAATTTAGGCACCGCTTGCAGGACAATTGTCCTGTTGGGTTTTTTGGAGAGATTCTGTACGGAGTTTCAACTGCTTCAGTTTGGAATAGACGATACTTCGAATTTCTTGAGATGGAACACGCTCTCTTGCCAAAAACCAAACAATTCCTAAAGAAATTAGGTGGATTTAAAAAAAATTCAATAAAAAAATTATGCAACGATTATCAAGTTTTAAGATGGCTAAATGTGAATATTCTTACGGAAACTCATGAATCCGAAATCACTACAAGACCAGACAATGGAATAGTTTTTGTAATCCGTACCGATGACCCAATAGGGTGCTTCTCCTGCAACTATATTTCCAATATTCAATCAGTCCTAATTATTAGTACTTACAATTTCTAATTATTATTAGCAGTTGAATACTTTATAAAACACTTACATGGAACGGAAGGGAATGTCACTCCAAGTTTTGCGGCTCCGGTAGTGTCCAAGACCCGGGCAGTCCCTTCAATCGATCGAACTTGTCCCGTTCTGAAAAAAGACGGGAATGTAATTTTCAGGGATAAAAAAGTTCCAAGAGGTTTAAAAAAGTTTTCAAAATATTTCCTACAATGCTTGGACCTGTGTGTTTTTCACTCCAATGGAACCGTTCCCAAGATCCGAGTAGTCTGCAGTGATGCATCCACCTCCGATCTCGAAGACGGTGAAGTACTTCTCAATCTCAAACCATCTACCCAAATACTAGATAAAAATCGTAGAAAACTGGTTTTTAAACATACTCCAAAAAGGTTATCGGGAAAAATTAAAGTATTCAGATCCTTACGAAGTTGGCATCGAAATTTTGAACAACTGGTAAGTCTGGACACCTACCAAACGTAGGGATCTGTGCACTAGTCGTTCCGAAAATAGCAGAAGCGCAAAGGATTCCAACAACGATCTTCGTAATCGTTACTCCTGACATCTTGAATTCTTGACCACTGGCTATAAAATAAGTTATAGCACGTAGCGAACTTCTTGCCTGACTGTGGATGCTAAACTCGTAGTAATTCCTACACTGGCATATTGCAAAATAACATAACCAACTAAAACTCAACACTTGGATACCATCGAATTTCTATCTCAGGTTTAGCCAAGTATGCATGCAAGTTTTTTAATTACATAAATTAAAACGATCCAACATGAGCTCAATACATTTAGATATAATGGATACTACGTTGGTATATGGTCTCTTGTTTTGTTGAAGTAGGTTGGAGATATGATATGGACATGGACAACTGACCTTCTAAAGCAATAGTCTTTGGCTTGTACTGGAAGACCTGGACATGATATGTGCCTTACCATACCGTATTTCCTGGAATAACACCCCGGTCCCCGTTGGTGTATTTTAAGGTGTTTTGTTTTGATTAGAATGGTCTCTTTTATATACTAAGGGCATTTATTCCATGACATAAGGTAGAATAGTATGATAGGCGACGGAGCTAGAGAGGTATCGCTTTTCTTTATAATATTAATATTGTCTTTGAATAAGGTACATAGTTTCGAACGTCCAACGTCATGATGAAAGAAAAATAAACTTAAGAATGATGACTATGATGAGTAAGCTAGATTAGATTATAATTTCCTTTCATAAGCTCTACTTCATAAAACCTACTTGGAGTTGAAGGCTAACTCACGTAGCTGAAGGCATGAGTGTCCAGTAATTTTCATTTTTTTTGCGTATTACCCTTCCTGTGAAGTTCAGGATTTTGCGATTTCATGCTTGCACAAGCCAATCATGGTTATGCTTATGCAATGCAAAGTACCGAGTTCGTGTACAATCTCACGTATTTTATTTACCAACTCGTTGATTCATCCCCCAATTATGCTCAAAGCAGATCAGACTGGAAAATATATTCCATAGTAGTAAAAAGGGTAATCCAACAATAGAAGAAAATCCATGAAATATCTTGAGAGAGGAATTTGTACAACTAAGTTAACAATGAAAACAAACAATTCAAGCTTCAGTCTTTTGAGTAACAGTTAGTTAATTCTTAATTATATAAGACCGGTGCACTTTCAAAACAACAATTTAGGAAGGTGATTAATTCAGTTTCTTTAAAAGTAATACATGCCTGGTCTAACTGATGAAGGATATCTTATAATTTTTAAATTAAATGATATTACATATCAACCAGTTTTAGTGGAGTGGAGAAAACTCAAATAGCTTATAGTTACTTTTAATAGTCTTACGTTCTTGGATTACTAGAATTAGATGTTTTAAACAGACCTCCTACTTCCGACTGCAACAGAATAGGGTCGTAGTAAGCAAACGTTTACACAATCTTGAAAAACACTGAAGTAGGTATTTTAAAATTATACACTAGGGTAATAATAATACGAGCGTGCATGTTACTTGCTGCTAACATTCGTATCCTATACAAGAGTTCATACATTCAGACAAAGTATACAAGATTAACTATTTCAGCAACTTAATCTATTGGCAGCTTTTACTAGTTTAGTGATTCAGACTGAAGTTGCACCCCCCGACTCCACAAAACCACCACAGAAACCTCGCATATGTCGATGCAAGTTTCCTTCACGCAAGAAGGTTTTTCTGCAAATTTGACAGTGGAAATGACCAACAATAGCGTTGGGTCCACTTTTCCCTTGGGACTGATTAGTAGAAGACATGGGAGTAGAGTTTATGTTCTTCTTGCATGTTTCCTTATGCTCTCTTATCTTCTGTGATCCATTAAATGTTTCTTGGCAGGATGGACACTGGTAATTCGGACGTACCACCTTTTGATCGGATAGCTGTTGATTGACAGATAACGGTTCAGTACTGCCTGGTTGAATGGGAAGATGGTTATAGTTAACACGATGAATTTTGCGTTCATGAGCTCGTAACCCGACTTTTGATAAGTACCGATTCTCACAGAATTCGCACTGGAATTTCCGTTTACGAGTATCCTCAGAAATCTTAGGTCGACCGATTCGAACTGCCTTTGTAGCGGTGTTTGCCCATTCGGCTGAAATATTACCAGACACATCAGCAGCATTACCACCTGCACCTGGTGTGGCTGGAAATGCTGATCCTAAATTGGAGAAGTTCTCTTTCGGTGTTTCTTTCACCCCGGTAAACTTGCTCAAGTTATTATGGATAAGATAGTTCTGAAGCAGGTCGCCTACTCTTCCAGCACTCTCAGCAGAGTTTGGCTGAGGGATTTCAGCCAAATCTAATTCATCATTCATGACGTCGATCTCGATATCGTCTACACCTAGACGAATAAAACAAACAAGTTTGTCATATTCAACCCACATCCTGCATCATATGAAACTAAATCAAATCCATCAAGTACAAACATTTGGCATAATTATTAATTTACCATCGTTCTTCCTATCGTTCCGTTCTAATGTGACATCGATTAAGCCTTCCACTTTCGGCTCCACGATAATGTTCATTGGCGAATTTGGACAATTCTGGAACATAATTTCTGGCTCCGTGGATATATATTCGAGATCGACGCCATCGACAGGCTCAGACTTTACTCCTCCCCCCTCGTTTCCTGACGCTAAATCCAAGGATCTAGAATTCCCTCTGACTGGTTCGTATTTTTCGATTCGCTTACTATTCTCATAACGAAATTGCCTGAAATCGTCACCTACACGGACAGTTTTGGAAACAATTATCTCATCAACTACCGGAACCCAGAACCAAGGTCACTCTACAATTACGAAGGTCAGAAAAAATTACCCCTCGCCAACAGGAATAAATTAAACGTGCATTGTAGGACCGCAGAAGGCTGCCCTGTTATTTAACTCGACCTGACAGTGTCAGGGTAATTTTAATTTTGACCCGGTTACAAATGTTGGGACTAGGGATTTGGAAAGTATACTTATTATTAGTTGGTTATAAATTACCGTGACGCAGCGCGACGAACGTCTCCAAAATAGAAAGGTCATGGGACTGAACGAGGACGCATTTGGACAAGGATCTTATTTTACTTTCAAGCTCCTTTTGAGATTTTTCTAACCCCTTCAACTTCAGCTCTAGTGTGGAAGATTCCATTTCCCTGTGGAGAATAAATACGTACGTCAAGGTCAAATAACACCACAACAGAGTTTAGAATAATGCCAAATCTCAATTTTCAGTTAACTTCTTGAGGTCAAAGTTTGATCAGTTATTGGAAACTAATCTACCATCGACACTAAGAGAAGGAGATAAAAAGATTTAAAATGTTCAAACCTTCTGTCAATTAAGAATTCCAAAGCTCCTTGTTTTTATCCAATATGGCCGACAAAGGTAAGGTAATAAACTTACGTTAATGTATACGACATACGACGTTGTAATTCCACACAAACCAAGTAAACAGTTTAGAGGTCACGTCTGCAACATTTGATGTTTTGTTTTGCCTCGTTAAACGAGTCTTTTCTTTTCGTTTGCCGTTCAGTTTCATCGTTTCGTTGTACTTCCAACTTCTCATTTGATAAAGACTTGTCATTGAAGAAGTCTCAATGTACCCTGCCACATCCACAACGATCTTCCAAAAGAAAAATTACCGTCATGAAGAAATCGGCAGTCTCATTGTTTCACTGCCGATTACCCCGATTAATTATCCCCGTTATTATCAAAATAACAATGAATGAATATCTAAACAGCGATTTCTTATTTGAAGGTCTCTTAAAGTCCTCATGACCTTAGCTACAGCATTTAAAACCCCAGACGATGGTTTAAGAAATGTCAATGCAGAGTCACAAGTCAGATAGAAGCATAGAATTATATGTTGGTTGTAAGTCCAAGTCGATTTTTCATGAACCAAGCCGTGAGTCGAGGTACAATCAATTAGGTTACGAAATTACAATTTACGAACAATACATACATTTTGGAATTGGAAACGCAGCCCGACCGAATCAACACAGATAGTATAATGTAAATTTTAAGACCCGTACCGCCGACCTTTGCCCGATTTTGATTTTTAACAAAGCCATTAGGAGGCTTATATTTATATAGTTCTATGGTTGAATCATAGAATTAAAAGGTTTGGTCCTTCTTTCCTTGTTCGTAAAGGTCAGGTTAGGTTTACTTTAATGTGATAAAAGTTGAAGAAAGATAGAATGCCTAGCTACAGACAACAGGTCTGTCTGTGCAGTTTTACAACTATTAGTACTAAGTAACAACTTAATTGTAAGCACCGGTTATCGATTGGTAGATAAAAAATTTAATTTTGATAAATGCATTTGATGTGTATGTTCATTAATTGAAATTCATTTAACAGTTTAGATACACTCATAGAATACATTTCTATGTTTCATTATTCTATATTTAATTAATAGGAACTAATTGTATCATGTACTTTGTAGTTTACAGTATAATAGCATTTCACATTTAGATAAACGCTTGTAGTCGTGTTTCAAGTTCACTTTTTCTTGAGCAATCCTAATAACAAAGCTCTGCCCGACCCTCGACCCCGGCCCTTGCGTTTTTTTATTCCACGGCCACTTCCCTGAACGATACTGATTTGCCTCAACAAAGGCTGCGGTTCCGTTACTGGTGGGCAGATTACAGCCCAAGCTTCAATATGATGCACTAAGAAACTTGCAAAAAGGCTTTTATACCAACACACAAGTCGATGAAGCGTTTTCAAGTTCTCGGGACTTTGTGAAGACAAACTAGGCTGAATAAACAAACAACTATCGTCACATGCTATTCGAAGAGTACAGTTGAATCTAAGAGATTCTATGGGAGCAAGGGACTCATTTGTGGACCACGGAGGATAGACATCTCCCATTAGCATTTGAGACGCTAAGGTGTCATGAAACGACTTGTTTGCATGACGCTTTGTTGAAGGAACACCGATCCCAGTCTCACTTTTTCCCAATTTATTCCATATAGGCACGAAATTTTTAGAGAAATCAGTTCGGCAAGTGAACGAGATTTTGACGAAGGAGCCATCGAAATCGACCCCGACCGGGGTGGGCAAGCAGCTCAAGCGATACTTAACGACAGAAATCCAATTCGGATCAGTTATTTTACAATTAGGAACACTGGTTACGATGGGTGCTTCTCGAATTACATCTCCATTTTCGTCTTCAATTCTCATTCCCAAACATCGATTCCAAACTCTTGTATTGAACTCCTTAGCAATTTGAATCCATAGGTAGTTTGCTTTGATCTTTGATTCCGTAAATGTTGTTGTAAACTTCCGCAGAGACAGTATCAGGTGGTTCACAAGCTTTTCATCGCACAGAAGGGGTAATTCTATAAGATTAGCGTTTTGAATCTCATTAGTCTCATATGATTGGTAGTGTGTATGTTCAGCTTCATATTCGTTACTGCTCACAAAAGGGGCTCTTTCAACTCCAGGACAAACGATGGGGAAGTCACTACTGTCAGACATCGAGTTAGGGAAAATACTTTTAATGTTATATGCTCCGACGGAACTTTCTCTTTGCAAGACGTGAGCAGTTCTGCGGCAAGCAAGCTGAAACTTGTCAACGAAAGCTTGAGATACTTTTCGGGTTATATTGAGAGAATCGTCGAGCAGGTCTTGGACACACATTGGCGAGCCCTGGTATAACATACGACCAAAAGCATTGCATCCTTGCATTGGCCCAGTAAAGCACTGTTTGTAAAAGTATTTAGGATACATTTTTCCTGGCCCACTTGCGACAATATAATTATCGAATTGTACTGCCGCGAAAGAATGGAAAAATTCTTTAGCAAGTTCCAGTACGTCCTTGAGTGGGGATTCCTCGGAGCAGTTCGTCGCTGGGAATTGAATCAGCTCCAAATCAGTACAAATAGAGGCTTCGTAATTCTGAATAAGAAAGGTTTCGTAATTGCTCGCAGCTATCAATTTCAAATCGGTAACGGAAGGCAAAATCCTTTGATTGATTAGAAAGAACATTACTAGGCAAACGATCGTATCGATTTCGAAACCATTTTCACCAGCAAGTTCGTTGCAGTTACTCCAGTATAATATTAACTGACAAAGAGGCCAAACTACGGGGTGCGAAATGCAGTACAACTTAATTAATCGTGAGTTTTGGATTTTCATAAAAGTCTTCGTTTCGAGGGAGCATGTTATTCCTGTCATTGGATGTGTGAACTGGATTCGGTTTTGAGAAGAGAAGCTCACGTTTTCACAGAAGTACTTCGAATTTTTCAAAATATGGAAAATTCTAAGCAACGCTTGGTTTCCAATAGCGTTAGGTCCAATCAGCCCATCCGATTCTTCTGATACTTTTCCTATTAATATAGTCTTAGATAAGCAATGGTTTCAATTTTTATTGTTTGTCAGAAAGTTGAATTTAGAACTCACGAAACGCATCCACGTAAATATATAAGATATCTTGTTGAAATCCGACACCGGTGTATCCAGAACCAAATGGATATAAGACGCAGTCAGGGAATTCTTTTCCTAATACACCTGGGAGCTCCAGTAATAAAGCGTGTCGCTTGTCAATATCACGCTGAGTCAGTGATACCTCCTTCAAAAACATTGAGAGTTGAAGATCTCCCTTAAAACGATCCAATTGTTTAACGAGGGCAGCATGACTGTTGAAGAATTCCATTTCTTCATCGATCGCTGAAATATTTTCATTATTATCCCAACAAGTCTTGACAGTGCGGTTGCTTAAGCTTTCTTCACTGCTTGTGAATGAAGGAGAAGCTGGAGAATCCTTGATTTGGTAATGTTCCATCACATCTACTACAGGAGATTTGACAAACTCATAGTTCATTTCTGAATCTAACATAACTTCTTGGTCTGATTCATCTTGAAGAGACTTCCGATTCTGTAGTTCTGTTGAGATAATTTTGTTACTATCCATCTCCTTCTGGAACAGAGTGAATCCTTAAAACAAAAGAATATTAATAGACTAATTTAATTTCATAAAGAACATTTCTATTTGTGTGCAGTGCGTACATAGAAAACAACGAAACGAATGCTAGAATTACTAATTTTAGATACTATATGTATAATGCAAAAACTTACTTTCATCATCAGCCATGTCACTCCAAGCTCGGATAAACAACTTCTGCTCCCCGATAATATACTCAAAAGTTTTGATGTGAGT
The DNA here is from genome assembly GCA_034694785.1 of Agrenia bidenticulata. NCBI lineage: Eukaryota > Metazoa > Arthropoda > Collembola > Entomobryomorpha > Isotomidae > Agrenia > Agrenia bidenticulata. Next base: position 12,888 of record JAQFYM010000085.1, read on the forward strand.
AAGAAAATCCCTGTAAAATTATTACAATTCAATTCTGATTAGGCATTTATACACGCATCCCCGTCTCCATACTGTTCGAAATTGGAATCAAACAGATTAATTCGACGAGCAAGATGGCTGTGGGTTGGTAATTGTATTCATTATGAAACTTTCTAGAAAATCAACATACTTGGCTAAATTGTCAAAAGCAACGACAGCAAAATAGTTGTCAGGTCTATGAATGAGGTTTTCAATCAAGCCAAACTGTTTTATTTTACTGATAATGTCCCGAATATTTATTTCTTTCCCAGCAGACGGAAGAGGCTCCCAAGTGACCACGATCAAGTAAGATGACATCGTTTCATTCCCTTCAATTTCTGTTCCGGATTCACGTCCAATTTCTCCTTCACTCAATGGGCCAGACATATCGATCCCGAGTGAATTGAATCCACATTTATCCTGATGCTCTTTCGAACACAAGTGATTCAGCCAGCTTTCGTAACGCTGTCGATCTATCTGAACGCTGCAACTTCTACAGTTGAAGTACATCATTCTGGTAACGTGGGAGTGGTGGGAGTCTTCTGTGGAGGTCATATGGTTTTTCTTCGTTCTTCAATGTCGAAGGTCTTAGCTTGACCTGTTGAGCTACTTTGAGCTTCCAAAAGTGCAAGTTAATCCAGCCTAATTTCAATAATTGATTGAGGCAGTGAAGACGGGAGTCTGTGATGCGTTTAAGTTAACGGTTCATGATAATGACTGCTACAACTGGTGCAAAGTCTGCAAACCCTGCAATTACACAATCAAATCCCAAATATTGGTTATGGATATTTATTTTTATCATGAAAAATTAATAAATTACTCACAACAATCAGACTGAATCAGAACTTAGCAGCATGTTTAGTATGTACTTGTTGTTGTTGAATGAAGAAACTATTTGCGCGCGCAGCATTTATACATTTGAATTTGAATTTGAAAGAATTTGGCGGCAATTTTGAACGCCTTTATAGTTTTCGCTTCACAGATTTTCACCAATTATGTTGGGTGAAAGTGAAAGGATCACAAAATTTTCTCTTTCTGTTGGAAAATGTGAATTTTAATTTAAGATTTTAATTTTAATTCATTTTTAATTCAAAAATTTCAATGTTTTAATTAGTTTAAATGTTTCAAAAAATTGCCGACAGTGCCGACTATATATAGTGTCTTAAATTAGGTAAATTTTTTATTTAACCCGATAATAATATTTGATATTCAATCCAATTTCTTACTTACAAAGTTACAAACTGTGAATTGATAAGTTCGTTTGTTTGTTTTTAAATTGATAGAACGAATTGGTGTAAATAACTTTTAATTGATATTGAATTAGATGTTGAAAGAGAGAAACTTGGGAAACTGATGACCAAGGTCCAAGGTCTAGAAATCGCACCGATGAGAGTGAGACGGAAGTGACGAAACTGATGGAAGTAAGCATATTAATCAAAGGTTTAGCACGTTTCCCACTTTCTGCTTTTATCATCATAATCGAGTAGGATGTATGAATGTGAATTTTATTTTGAGATTAATTGACTGTTTTATTACTCATTTGTTTGTGACCTTTGCCTTTGCTTATTAATTATTTTATGAAACGCTTGCTTTTATATTTCACACATTTTTAATGGGAATCTTAAAATTTAAACAGCTATGAACGGCATCACCAAAGACCTGACATTTTGTAATAGCTGCGACGAAGATAGACGTCTGAAGGGAAATGAGTCGGTCGTCGATGCCGTATTTGAAGGAAATGGAGAGTGCAAAAATTCTTTGGGGATCGTCCCGAGTAAATGTGTTCACAAAATGTATCAACGAAAGTCGCCGTCCAGCCTTTCTATAGCTTCATCGCTTTTGACACCCTCCAGTACTTCAAACGAATCAAACGATGAATTTTTGGAAACACCTAGTCATATTGATACACTTGGATACCTCATTGACCCTTGGGAAGTGTCAGAACTCCAGATTCAGATTCAGAAGCTCACAGATGAGTCTATGGATCTGAAACAACAACTTTCCAGTCATCAGGAAGAAAGTTATTCCCTTCAAGTAATTTTCTTCGTATTCCTTTATTTTGTCTATAATTGATTATCTAAGTTTTGGTTTATGCTAACTTTAGGTCGAGACAGATGGATTGAAGAAAAAAATGTTGTCAGAAACGAAAATTTGGATAGAAAGAGTTAAGCAGTTGGAGGAAGATCTTGACGATGCAAAGATTACAGTTTTGTCCACTGAAGATATAAACTTAACGCTAAAAGGAAAACTTAAAAGCATTGAAAAAGAGTATGAACAAATGAAGTCTAAAGCCAATGACTTTCAAACAGAAGCAGAAACTTTGGCGATGGATCTTGAATGCTACCAGGCTCGGTTAAAATCAAAGGAAGAGGAAATTGAAGTTATACGTGGACATTCGGAAGAGTACATAGAAAATTGGCTCAGCAAAGAGAAGCTTAACTTGGAAGATAAGATCCGACAACTCGAAGAAAATTTGGAATCTCTTACTCTTACAAACAGCCTTCTCCAAGGGGAAAACTCCAATGATCGGGCCAACTCGGATATCTATTCAGAAACTATGGAGTCGATATTAAATTCGTCAAATGCATCTAGTATAGCTGTGAAAGACGTAGTACAAAAGCTGGACGGTTCTGTATCAATCGTTAGTGGTCTTTCCCCAACGTGTTTTAATGATACCCCTGAATCGCTTCATTCTGAAATTTTCACTTCAATTGAAATTCAGCACAATATCTTAGCCCCTATCTTTGGTGGATTTGGAAGATGTGAAGCATCGACACAGTCAGATTTTGACACTCAAATCTCTCCAAACTCTGCTATTCACAAGGACATTTCTACAATGACAGTTTCAGATCAAACTGAAGAATTTAAAGTGGCTCAGATTTCTAGTCATTGTCAAACAAGGTTGTTTGAATTTGAAACTGCTTCATGTCAAACCGAAGTTTTTGAAGTAATCTGTATTTCATGCCCTTGCCAAACTGATACTCCTGACGTCAGTACAGTTTCAATCCAAACCGATATTTTGGAATTTACTGTAAATTCATGCCACAGTCAAACGGATAATATTGAAGATGCAAGTACCGTTTCATGTCAAACAGACAGTGTCGAATCAAATCTCACTTCATTGCATTGCCAAACTGATATTTTCGAATCAACTTTAATTTCATCTGAATGTCAAACCGACACTTTTCAAGTTCAAGAATTTATTTCCGTTGAAAGTGTTGAAACGACTTATTTTGAAGGAACTACAGTTTCCTGTCAAACTGACGTATCAGAGGTTTATTGTCAGTGCCAAACTGAATCTTCTGCTCTTACTATTTCCTCACAAACTGACCTCTCATTCTTGGAAAAATCATTTGATGACACTGAAGAAAATAAGTCTGGATTATCTGAACTTGATTTCAATCAAAATGAGTTGACCTCACCATGGAAAGTGCATACTTCTACTTCTAACATACGAGATGAAGAATCTAAAAAACAATTAAACTGTAAATCTAAACCCCTCAGTCTTCGAGACTTGCTTTACTTTGAAATCGGTAATAGCAATCGTAATAATTCATTTTGTTTGTTATAACATGGAGTTGTGAAAATATTTAATGCAAGGCAATATTGTTTTTGTCGGTTAGGACTTCTAATACTGATTTTGTTCATGGGGGTGATTTCTTTCTTCTCGATTGCACTACCTTTGTGGTGGAACAACGGCCTGTTCCAAGGATTTATGGATTTTTCTCAGTCTGCTGTCAAATATGGGCGTTTGGAGCATTTGGAACGACCAATTATCTAGTGGAGGAAATATTCCGGATACCGTTTAAATAACGTTCCCAATCCATTTAAAATTATATTTATTTTACTGATTTATTTGCAAATTGAAGTTTCATTCTCGTACTCGGGTTTCTGAATAGTTAATCCTTTTAATTTTAGGAGCAAAAGGTCTAAATTGAATTTAAATTCTAGCGTAAAGTTGGAGTCTTGGAGTTTAGGTTTATGTGTGGGTATTTGTAAACATGTAAATTTTCCTTGTATCATTCGCAATAGTTTTCGTTCGATTTTTATTTTATACACAGAAAAATGCTTTCGTACAACATAGGACGTTTAAGTTTATTTGCTCTCAACTATTTTCTTGATAAATATTGGTTCGTTGACAGTTGATGTAAACTGTAATGGTTGTAACGCTTTAGAATTTTTATACGTACAATCATGCATCAAATGCTGGGAGTGGTAACCTAACCTACTGACTGAGGCTTTTGAACAATGTGAGCTAATTTAAGTTTATGTTAAAAGCTCTTGATTAATCTTGATATACCGAAACTCTAATGCAACCTGTAATTTGCTATCAGCTATGTAGCATGACTATGACAGTTTGACAAAATTCATTTATTGACATTCTTGTATTGAGAATTTGCGATAAGATAAAAATACTCCCGACATGTATTGAAAAGGCCAATTGATAAGCTTAGATGATCAAACTCCTGATTCGATTCGAGAATTTGTCACATGCAGGCCAAACCCATATGATTAATACCCGAGTTCTCACTTAAAATTGAATAAAACATTATTCTAGAAATCTGTAATTAACTTTTGAAATCTTTAAGGGCTGCCAACTCGACATGGCTGCAAGAAGACTGCACGAATTAGTTTATGCAACTATAGCACTTTGCTGTCTAGTTATAATAGTTTGTGGCGTAGCATTAGGGACGGATAGCTGGTTTAAATCCAAAGTAATCGTAGCTAGTGGAAATGAGCCTACAGAAGTATCCTATGGACTTTTTAAGGGAAGCAAAGTGAAGACCGGGTTTCAAAAACAACCTTACGAATTGAAAGGTATACTGGCCCATATCTAACATTTCATCAACCCTTTGCAATCAATTGTTGACTTGATTTAATTTATTTTCAGTGATTTGTCAAGCGTCAGATAACAAATGCATGTACAGTTGCGGTAAAACTGCAGACCTTAGAAAGAGGGATTTGAACCAACTAATTGCAAATGGTACAGCTGATGAGGCATATATTTGCCAAATATCGGGGACCAATACTCGTAGAAAAAATGCGGGTAAGTACTGACTTAACTACAAAAATTAAGTATAAGTAAATTAAGTGTAACGAACCGAATTCAATTTTATTTCATTTAGCTCTGGAGCTGAAAGTAGATCAGGGAGAGCCAGTTTTCCTCAATTTCGCCCTTTATGCCCTAACAATCGCTTTCATATCAGTGGCTATTGCGTTCTCTGCCCTCGGCGGAGGACTTGCATTGTACAACACTTATAGAACACCTATTCAGCCGATTCTGAGCGTCTTAGGGCTCTATGTATGGAATGGAATCTCTGGTATTCTATGATAGAAAATAATTATAAAATGTAACGGCTTGCAGGAGTAACTTTGATTTCTAATTTTATCAGCTGTGAGTATAATTTTTGCAATGATGTCTTGGGGCATCGCATATGCAACCTCTTTGAACAAGAATGCAGCGATCAGTGAAACGCTCAAGCGCACTGGTGCCGGCAACTCGGAGGGACGAGGTCAATTAGGCTGGTCTTTTTGGTGAGTATATAAGTTGATTGACCTTTATAATGTTCAATTAATTAAGCTTGATAATATACATGTCTATGTAATAGGATACTCATCCTTGCATGCTTGTTCTCCCTCACAAACATTGGTATTCTGAAGTACCGCTCTTGGAAAATAATTCAGATGGAAGCCAAGAACGTCAGAGTGATGAACACAAAGCTAGATAGTGGAGACATTTTGCTATTTTAATTTCTGCACATGAATTATTTATGATGTTTTTCTTCGCAACCACATTTATAGCTCTCCAAAAATTCCAATTAATTGTAATTTACCTTTGCGTTATTATAAACACTAAAACTTAGTCATTTTTATTCAGAGGGCACACTCCACACAGGATCAAATATACATCCACAAAAAGGAACTTTCAAAAACATTTTTTTCATCGGACAGACTTTTTTCAAAAATTACACAAGATTCAGCATCAGCGTCCCTTAAATCCTAGCTTTGCGAGAGCCCAAACTCAATGAAAAATATTTGACACGCGTGTGTCAATTAGGCTAATTAAACATAAATAATATCAATCATCCTCAACATCAGACTTAAGAATCCAGCATTGGGAAGAATATGTGGAGGAACTCTGAGTATCACCCACAATTAACGCGCCGACTTGCCTCAATCAGATATCGTTACAGGAGTTGAAAGAGAAATGACTGATTTTTTTTAGAGGAAAGCATTGCACCAGTCGGCGAGGCACTTGTAGCTCTGACCTGCATGATGAGACGACGCGGCACAGGTAATCTTTAGCCAGTCGATAAAAAGCTCTTCGTTTTTCTTCAACACAAGAAACTGTCCGAGCAGTACATAGGCCTGAAAATTCCAAGAATAGACATTTAAAATAAAAATCACCACTCTCCAGCCTATATGCGAATCTAGCGGCAGTGTCTTTCCTGTAGGTTATTGTCTTGCACCTTGAAATAAAATGAGAAAAAGCCAGCGCTGCCTTACCTTATCGAAACCGATTTCACTTAAACGTTTCCCATAAGTATCTCCGATCCCTGCGACGTCAGTAATGGGTTTCTCCCCCATCGATTCCAGGACAAAGTTGCGGTGCTTTTGAGAGGTTGAAGTCATTGTTGCTCCTTTCAATAGTCGATAAGTCCAAAATGGCCAGCGAGGGCTTTCCAATGCTTTTTGTCAAAGAAAAAAAATCAGCACAGTTAATTGTAAATTCTCGCGTGATGCTTGTAAAATTTTGCAAGGTCCCTCAGCCAGCTTCCTTACCTTATTTACCCGGATGTTTTCTAGTATTAAAGAGTAAATAAAATGAGTAAGAAACGATAATTAAAATTGAAGACGAAACCAAAAGGATGAACAAAGCTATATTATTATGAGCTTGGAAATAGAAGAAGTGAAGAGTGACTGTTGGGTGTTGATAAAGCCACGACAATATTTTCCCGCCCACATTTCTCAATCCCGGGTTGGTAATCTCAACTTTTTCCTTTGTGCAGAATAAAAATCACTCCACTCTCAAGATGACATGAAGTGTATGACAAAAATGACAACGTGACAAGAATTGACACTTTGACAGAATTGACTCAATTAGCCAAGAAAGAATACAACTGGGATGTACAGAGGTAAGTTGTATTATTTTATTATCTCATTTCTCACGTTTTCCATTTCATTTTTAACAGTTGAGTTGCAGAGGTTAGGGTTGGGCTAAAAAGCTGAGGAAATTATATTAAATCACAAAACTCCATTTTATTTCGGATGATTTTGTAACAGGTTTGCTTTTGAATTCAATTAAAATTCAATAGTAATTAAATTTATGGATTGGATAGAGGATTAGAATTGGCTAGATGGATTTTAAAATTAAACAAAAGGTTTGGCTGAGTAGGATTTCTCAATTTAGTATATTTCGGTCATTTCTGCAGCATGTTCGGCCCCAGCAGTCATAGGGGATGGATAATACGGTACATTTCGCTGAAAAACCGAAACAATTAAAATTTTATAAAATATCCTGGAAATTAATTGCACAATTCCTTGCCATGAGGTACTAAAACATTTTGACACAAGTAGAGTGATTGCTATTTCAGTATATGGTGTGAATAATTAAATGTAAAATGTTTTTAAACGATATGGGATTGCGAGATTCATAGTTTATAGGATGGACTTCCGCTTCGAAATCTTACTAGGCTTCAACAAGCCGATGGATAATCACCTTTTTGAAGGTCAATGGTAATGGTAAATGTTTTAGACAGCATCTAGGTAACTTTAGCCTGGACAGCATCATCTGACCTGCTAAGTCGACTAAACCGAAACTTTAAAATCGGTGAGGACATTAGTTTAGGAGCTAATGAAAGGAAACGGACAGACAGATAATGATTATTAGGGAATAATTGAGAATATTTAAGATTTATGATCTTTAAACCCAGGGCGTAATGTTTTGATATTTAAGTTAGAATTGTTTAGTTAAATTATCGTACAATTTTATGGATTAAAAGCCCCCATGGCAGAGTGTTATTAAAAATCCATAGAATTATGTACTAAATTCAATATAAAAACCATACTTAATTGTGCAAGAAAACCAAACGATTTCTAACCTTTCGCTTCCATAAGATTGCCTGATCCCCTGAAATGATATCAGCGTTCAGTTTCATGGTCCAGCTAGGAGATTGAGATCCTAGACTCTCCACCAGCCGTCCATGGACTATTTTTCAATTTAATTTCGAATATAAATATTTGTGGCAATTTCGTCTATTCTTATTTTTTTTTAAAGATTATAGTGTAAAGTTAGTATGAAAAGAAATACTAGCGATGGCATTTTCCAAATCAACATTTTTAATAATAGCTGGGTGATAAAACTTACCATAATGCGATGATGTGATAATTGTTATACATAGCAGCAGCTGCAGCATCAGTTGAAACAAGTTATTTTTAATGATCATGATATTTTAAAAAGCCTATGCAAATGATAGTTATAAATCTACCATCAGTTTAGGTAATAAAGACGCGTTTTAATTGATTATAATTTAATTGCCAAGGGTTTGATGTTAGCAGCTACTAGACGGTCAAGATACTTGCTTTAAAAAATACAATGAGAAACAAGGAAGGAAAGTCGGTGTTATGTTTTCTTTGATAGTTTAACTCTGATTTAAGGGGGAGGACTAATTAAATCAATTCTGGAAGGCTTCATATATATATATGTACGTAATATTATTTTGAAAATTTCTTAACAATATGTGTGCAAACAATTGCCGGAAAAGACATGGAGTGGATGTGGTTTAGCTGTCCCATTTGGACTTGGCCCAAAATATATAATAATATATTAGTCATGTACTACTAAATTATGTCTGATGATCCAGTATGTCTAATTGCTTTTCTGAAACTCATGACCTCATCGCCACGTGAATTTCATTAAGTTTTGAACAGATTATTTCACCGAGTTCTGGAATTCCAGAAAATTAAGTGCGTATTACTAGGGAAAGTCACAAAGGATCATTAAATTCTGGCACGTGTTTATATGATGTCTCTGTAAATCATGATTATTGATTTAATTGTTTCTAGATCATAAACAACGAATAGACCGATACTTTTCCTTGTTGAGACACGTTATAAAATTGTACATTTCATAATTAGCTAAATTTAGTTAAACTATAAGCTATATAAGTTAACGGATGGACTAGCAAGGAGAAATCGGAAAAACAATAATGCCCAAAAACCGGTGATGCTATGAATAATGTATGAAGATTAATTAATGATGCTATTAAAGTTAGCAAGTTGATTTAATAGTGTATACCAATAATTATTAAGGTCAAAAAAATGTGAGTGGTAGCAGGAAATTTTACTTGAGCTTGCAATTAGACTTTCTAGCCAAAATAATGTTTTCCAAAGTTCTAAAAGCTTTCCTGCAGAGTTACAGGGTCCTAAAAGCAGTTATGATGCAATCACTTGTGCAAAGATTAAGAGTTCAAGACAAGCCAAAGGCATCATAGTAGTAGTCTTGAGCTGAATACGTATATCCTCTATAATGTGGCTCAGTGTGAAATACAAAAAATACCTATGTGGTATAAAGAATCGTGGTAACAATTTAGAATCCTCATACAAAGTTTATAATACTTTAAATATTGAAACAATTAAATGACAATAGTACCCGTTACAACTTGCAACCTGCTATGTATAAAACTGAAACTGAAATGTGTATATCTCCACCGTTTCATAGAATTAGAATGATTGAATTAAGAAATCTACAAAAGTCTAATAAGAGATCTTTTTCGGGATATATTGATAGGACGGGGGATTATAAATGCCGAAGGAAACTGCTTAACACATTTAAAAATCTCTATGGACTCCCTCAGTACTGATGAGTAGAAACTATTGATTATTGCCCTAGCTGCCGACGTTTGAGGAAAAATTATGAATCTTTGAGAGCTATGATTCGCTTGACAAGGAAATAATTTCAAAAATGATTATCTTATAGATAGCTTTGAATCCTTGATTGTCTCAAGTGGCATTTTATCGCTAACGTTTATGTTACATGACCATCAGCGGTTATCATTGTCATTGAAACCTAATTAAGATATGCAATAAAAACTTTAAATCTATGGATGCTTACAAAAAAGCACTATAAGCTAGGCCTTAAACGTACTTCAGCATTAAAATAAGATTTGAAAAGTAGAGTATAAAAAGCAGTGTTGGTGTGGATTGATTCTTTGATTAAATTTCACCATATCCTTAGATTCCAGAATCCACCAGGACTAGAAACCTTGCTGACCTTCAAATGTTTCTTATATAGTCATTATCTTGTTTTAGCTCTTATAAAGAATGTATTATGTTTTTCTTATTTGTTCCACCTTTTGGAAGGATATTAAGTGGTGGTAGGATTTTTCCATATAGAAATGTTCTTGTCATGAAAATAGCATGAACTATGCTCTTATATGCCAGCTTATTTACTTTCTAACATCATGCTCGTGTCTCAAAACAATTAAATAATAACCTGAAAAACTTGTCATACTACATTTTTCTTAATCCAACATGCTATACATCCATATGCTTCTCTGAATTGATTTGAGACCCAAAATATATAGTTTTAAGCTTCATCATAGTCCTCTCTATGATCAAAAGATGAGTTAAAAAATTATATACTAAAACCTAGCGCTGCACTCATCAAGTAAAAAGGTTTGATGTAAAATAGAGATGGGATATTCTTATTCGTGCTCAAGTATTAAAAGCTTTCATGTTTTTATAGGCCCGAGTAGTGGGGGCATTTATCTTTCATGACGAATTGTCATTGACAGTTTTTTTTCAACCCTCAAATCCCACGAAGCCTTCCCAAATTGCCTATCTATGCAACTCCCCTCAAGTCTTGATAGTGAGTGCATTTGATAAAATGAAAAACATACAATTTAAATACACACTAAGACCAGACTGGCACTGGATCACCGAGACTAGCAGAAACTAACGTTATGTTATGTTATGTATCATCGTGGTTTACAGTTACAAAAGCTTCTGTCTGTATTTAGCCACCATAACGAATCCACGTATCCAAATCCAACTACTTTAAAAAAAAATCTCAGCTCAAGTAAATAAAACATTATTCTAGTTTCGTCTCAAGCTATAAAAGTATTAGCTAATCTGTAGCTAATCTGGCCAGCCTAATTTATTAGGTTAGTAATAATCCTGTGTATGATGGTCTTTTAGAAACTGTAATTTCTCGAAGCTAATCTTATTTTTTAACCCTTTCAGAGGATTGAGAAGAGGGTGCCCTAAACTATAGCTGAGAGCTGAGAGGAACTTCAAGTGCGGAATTGGCTACGGACGAGCAATTAACTACACGGCCAAGCTCATTCAGCTGATATTCTTCGCAGAGGAAGGAGCTGACTACGCTGAGCTTGTCGAGGATTGCCAAATTTGGAATATAATTTTGTTTTTAATTGTTTCAAACTTCAATCCGGATCTTCTCATACTGAGTTGCCGCAATGACTCGGAAGGACGTGTTTCAAAAGGTGAATTACAATTTTGGATTCTCGAAGGAGATTGTGATTGCTTAATTAACTTAATATTTGACAGTCGGTCATAGACAGCTCATAGAGAAACCAGTTTTTTTTGGCTTAACAGGATAATTCGATGCGATAATTTATTGATAAATATTTTTAAAATTTAAATGAAGTGTTTAAGATTGATTTTTTATGTGTGACTGAACAGGTTGTTTCAACTGCCCGGAATGCATTTAATTCGGGTAAAACCCAGCCTCTGGAATTCCGAATAACGCAGCTGAAGAATTTTAAACGAATGATAACAGAGCATTCTGAGGATATTCTAGCAGTGTTGGCACGAGAGATGAAAAAGTCGAAATTAGAAGGTACGAATCTACCAAAAGGGGGTTTTAAAAGATTGAATAAAAAGATTTTAGTATCTTGAACTTAAACATAACATGACACATCGTTGCGTTGTAAGATTGGATGGGAAAATTTAGTTGAGAAATTGGATGGCAGTGTTTCTCACGGGTATAAAATATAATTGATATTTAAATTGGTTTCAGGTACACTTTACGAGTTGGAAATCATATTGAACGAATTGGACGGGCTTATTGCTAATTTGAAGAATTTAGCTGCCCCGGATAATCTCCCTATTAACTTTTTGGCCATTTTGGACTCTGCATATGTCAAGAAACAGCCGTATGGAGTTGTCTTAATTCTTGGTAAATTTATTTGTCAATCAAATCGGAATGTTTTAGGAATATCTCTTATGAAGATGATTTATATTTTTAGGAGCATGGAACTATCCTTTCCTACTTTCACTGCAACCGATGGCAGGTAAAATGAATGGATTTTAAATATTAATATTAGTCTGAATACAAACTTGAATATTACAATTATCTCAACAGGAGCGATTGCAGCAGGGAATTGTGTAGTCCTCAAGCCTTCCGAAGTTGCAAAATATTCTGCTGAGTATATGGCCAAAATCCTCCCGCAGTACCTGGACACAGTGAGTTTGCCGAATAAATGCAAAAGCTATTGACCAGCAACCACGAAACATTTTAAAATTCACTATAATGTTCCTCTGATAAATTTTGTGTAGGAATGCTACCACGTTGTGCAAGCCAATGTTGAGGAAACAAAGGAGTTACTGAGTTTCAATTATGATTACATATTTTGCACGGGCTCGCCAAGTGTAGGAAAAAGTGTTATGTCTGCGGCTGCCAATAACCTTACCCCTGTGACGTTGGAATTGGGTGGTAAAAGGTGGGTTATAAATAATTACTAACTACTTATTATTGATGATTATTTAATTTTGACTAGCATTTAATCCGCCTAAAATTGTTTGTCCTATCGTAGTCCTTGTTATATAGACACTTCTGCGGATTTCGCCCTAGCAGCCAAACGAATCCTTTGGGGCAAGTTCATGAACCTTGGGCAAACGTGCATCGCCCCTGATTACGTTTTATGCTCTAAAGAAGCTGAAGATACGTTTTTGAAAGTTGCCAAAGAAGTGATGAAAGAATGGTATGGAGATGACCTGCAAGGAAACTCTGACATTCCTCGAATAATAAATGAAAAACACTGCCTTCGGTTAAAAGGTATTCTTGAAAATACCAAAGGAAAAGTTGTTTATGGCGGAAATTCAGACGTGAATGATTTGTGGATTGAACCTACCATTGTCGGTAAGATAGGGAAATTTATTCAAAAATTATCATGTCAATACCTGTAAACATTTAAATATCAATGGTTCTCATGTAATTTTAGTCGATGTGACTGCAAAGGACTCATTGATGCAAGATGAAATATTTGGACCTATTCTACCTATTGTTCGTGTCAATTCTGTTGAAGAAGCCATTCAGTTTATCAATTCCAAGTAAATAGCTAATTCAATTCACACCTACTTTACTTAATAGCTTGAGTTGTACTGTGTGGTACAAATTACAATGTTTAATTTATCTCAAGGTCTCGACCATTGGCGTTGTATTCGTTTGCAAAGAACGAGCAGATCAATGATAAGATAATAAACGAAACGATCAGCGGGGGAGTGTGTATCAACGGTAACCGGAATTGAAGACCTGTATCTTACTGACGGAAGTTGAAGGCTTTTTAAAAAGAATGCTGGAGTTAAAGAACCCTGTTTATCGAAAGAAAGACAACTTAAAAAGGACGATTATGAATTGATACTAAATTTGAGTTGTGGGTTTTCTAAAATTTACATGCATGAGCACATGTTAACATAGGTTTCAAATGAACAAAAACTTGCTCAAGATAACCTACAGCTCATAATCGTATTGTTTATCTCGGTATTTCTTTTCAACTATATTTCAAGGATCATTCTTTCCCAACTCCAGTCTTCTCGTATATTAAAGACTTTTCTTTTGTATCTTGCCTTCAACTTCCGTCAATGAAACTAATCACATTTAATCATCAAAGATGTTATGTGGCACATGGCATGTAAGATAATTTTATTATATTTTTGATTCAAAATTTAATTACTTACTTTGGTATGTTGAAAAGTTTAGTGAACATTTTGAATCTTTCATATTTTTAGGGCAGGGACTGCCTTTTGGAGGAGTTGGTATGTAGCAATTTTATATAGTTTGCAAAGATAAGCTCATGTCTTTCAAGCATAAAAGAAACATTATTTTTGATTTAGGTGATTCTGGAATTGGAAGCTACCACGGGAAGTTTTCATTCGACACGTTCTCACATCACCGAAGTATTTTGAATAGATCTTTCAGTTTTGTTAGTGAAAAGCTTGGAGAAGCCAGGTAGTTTAATTGATTTAAAAATCTCTTCATACCGTTCATAAAATTAAGTGTATAATGTTTCTATTGTTTCTGAATTTTGTAATTTTTTTTAGATATCCTCCGTACACAGCTGGAAAGTTGAAATTTTTCAAGATGGTCCTTCAGAACTTTCAAACCTTCAATTTCACAGGAGGCAGAATTCTAACCCATGGTCTGGCTTCAATCATCGGTGCTGTTTTAGTTGCAGTGTATTTTATTTACCTGAAGCCCTAGGGCTTTTGACCTGTGTTGATTACTGAATTACCTTCTATAACGAAAATCAACTACAAAGAATTTCGAGGTCAGTATCAACTTCAAACGTTTTGTTAATTTTCCATGCATCAAACAGATCAAAGGTCGAATATAATCTGTAAAAGTGGCCCAGTATTTTTATGGCAATTTGATACCTATTTAAAATCAATAACGATGTTTGAAATAACATTATATACTCTATCAAATTGGGTACTGACAGGGAAAACGATCCCTAAACACAATGGCAGATCAGATTTGTTAAGTAATCAATCGAGTTCAAGATTGTATTTTTAGTGCAGTTATGTCTAAGTTGGTTGAAGCTGGAAACATTGGAAAGTTTTTCGGAATAATTAATGCTGAAGATAGTGTCATTAAATGTAGTTGAAGATGTTCAGGTGTCAAAATGTTGTCAATTTAGAAATAGAATAGTTGATTACATTACCGGTGGTGCTGACTTAGAAATATTCTATAGCATTAAATTTTAGTCGGTTGACGAGTCCGTGCTCAACACTGCCGATTCGATTGGTAATTAACAGATTTGAAAAATATATTTTAAGCCTCCCAAGGACTCATCTATCCGTCTATCGTGCCATGCAACGTGACAAATTTTATGATAACACATTATATTTACCATCTACTAGTATATAATAAAATCTACAACCTTAATTGTTAAATGGATCGTTATTTTTCATTGTTTCTCCATATTCTCTTGTCTATATCAAAGTAGTGAAAGTAGTGAAACCGACAGCCCAAATCTGAAACTAGATTAAAGAACCTACAAGAAAACGTCTTTGCAGATCAACCATTGATCATCATAATTATCAACGTGGACGATTTGTAATTGTTTTTTTTAAATCCCATAGATGAGATCAGACTGAAGTAAGTAAATATTTATTAAACACAACAAATCAAAGACACTGTTTCTAAGATGCATGCGTTTCTGTAAATCCAGTGGTATACGAATTACAGCGGTTTCATGTATAAATCTAATTAACATAAAGAGAGAGCGAGAGAGAGAGAGAGCTTATTAGATTTAATCAATGGAGAACCCGTGGGGGTAGAACACCTCCATGATATTGAAAAATCTGTTTCAGTAGTACCAATAGTTTGAAATCCATATCATGGCTATCTGTTTTGTTTTCCTCTCTTCTCCAAGTGCTTGTGCGAGACGAAGAAGACACGACTGAGAACTGAGGAGTAATTGAAAGGCATTTATTATGATATCAATGGGGAATTGAATGGGTCTCTCTCCTCATCTCTGTCGATAAATCCCATAAGAAAAACTGTCTAATCTTAAGATTCCATGATTAGGGATGACGATGGTCTAGCATGGAGTTTCATTCCGTGTTCTCATAGTCCATGGGCTCAAGGACCCAATGCTGCATCAAATCAGATGGATCTGGAGCATAAAGGGCTACGGGTAGTCCGATTCTAATTCAAATAGGAAATCAGATCACCATGTACTGATATTTTGATATCGAACCCTAGTGGGTCTCCCAAAGATTCATATCGAGTCACAACATTTCTTACCCCACATGGGTCAAGCAAACGTCTTCGGATTTGGGCTTGATAAAGTACACTCGACTTCCTTCCGACTTCTCTACTGCAATCCATAGCTGGTGAAGATCTACTCCTTGATTGCACGTCTGTCATAATTCATTTATGCTATTGTAGGGAAGGGGGTTAATACTGGGAGATGATCATCTAACTTATGTGTACTAGATAATTAATTAATGTAACTAAACCTCTTTGACTTTGAAAACTTACATTTTGTATCAGCAACTTTTTCTCAGTATTGAATTCCCAAACTTGTAGAGGGCCGTTTGGGTTTTGGTGAAGGGACTGTATCTCAAACTCGCCCCCTTGCTCCCCTTCCTCTGTCCAATACAATTTTCGAAGAATGAAAAAATAGAATTACATTTAAAAATATTAATTACCATGAAAAATAGGCTAAACTGCATCACAATAATGTGGCCTTCCTAATTGCTTGGAAGTGTACAATTAAATTTAGAATTTATTTTTATATAGAACTCACGGATCCGTATGGCTTTGAATCGCTGGTTATCACTGTCATTATCCTCCTCAGAAACGAGATGAACCCCCGGGACGGTTACATAGTTCTCGAGATGTATGACCTAGAAAAGTACGAAGAATTATAAACAGCTACCACGGGATTGTCAATTACCCACTCAGTCCCAAAAAAACCCAAGCCACAATCAACACTATTCTAGTATGGAGTTGTAATTACATTTTTGTTTTGTCTCTTGTAATATAAGACGATAATGAATTTTAAAATACTACTCACACTATCATCATACTGGTTCACAATTTTGTAGACGTATCCATCGTGAAAGCCAGTGACGGATGTTACCGAGTCTGTGGACGATTTGTGAGTGTGATGCCAAAATTTGTTCATTTTCTCCCCTTTGCCTTTGTGATGAAAGCGTATCTCAGATTTTTCCGATGATTAACGTTGTGCGTGTAAGTAATTGGTTTACAATAACCTACAGAGTTCTTACTACCGATATTATTGAGCTTGTGTTAAAAAAAATCGGTTTTAAATATTTTCTTTTTAAACCTTTTCCAAAACTTAAGGGTAGGAAAGGAAAAAAGTTTGAGGTGAGATTGACCTAATTTCTATATAGACTTGTAATAGAGGACATATTTGGAGCCTAGATGTTTCCGTCTCTGGTGAATCTAAGGTATTCTCCCGTCCGTCTTCCTTCGTTCCCAAATTCCAAGTTTCCCGATTCCAACTTGGAACTTATACACACTAGTTAGTCTCTTCAGAGGGGATAGTAATCCCATCAGGAATGAAAAATACGCACTTGGAGTACGACGTCTACGTTTATATATGTCTCTATGCTTGGTTTCGGGAATGGCCGGAATTTCGGTATCGATCCAACACACCGAGGAGGTATTTCGTCGGAGGGATATCGCTTTGTCCCCATTCGTTTAGGGGCACTCATCGGTCAACTCCATTTCATTATCCTCTCTCCGACTAATATTAAAATATATGAGGGCTTTATCTACCAGTTCCTATCATTTCAAATATACGTCTTACTTCTAGCTATCTCTCCTACCTTTCTATTCCAGAGATATGGAAATGGCAATTATTTTTTGGCTCGTCGTGTCCGGTTGTCAAATTTCCCGTATCTCTAATCCCAATGTCAAGGGTAGCAAGACGAGAGGGGCTTTCTCGGAGTATTAATAAAGCCGTTGGGCTTATCATGACGTGTCATGACGGGGGACTGAGCGTCATTCTAATGTAAACAAAGCTATTGATCGTCCCGTGTTTGTTCCCCAAAGGCCGGATGTGCTCTTTTGATTAGAATCAGATGTAATGACATAATTTAATCTATTTTCATATGTACAACGTACATGAAAAGTAGGTAAGCTTTAGGTTTGTAGAAGCTCATAATAAGATTTTGTTAAGACTTTTGGGTCTAGAGCTATTAAAAAGATCCGTGGTTGAAAAGTCTAGTAGCTTAAAACTGTAAAAGTCAACCGAGTATGAAAGTAGGAGGAAATGAATCCTTGAAACCACTGGGCTGTAATTTGTAATTGTAATTGTAAGTTGTAACGATCCGAAACCCAGACGGACTACCAAGGCAAGGGCTTTGATTCACTCAGGGTTAACGGAGTTGAATCAAGTGATTTGAAAGCAATGGTTAATTTAAGGATGTAAATTGAGTCTACTAGAAAAATTAGATTGGAAATTGATAGAAATGAGGTAAAGTTACTGTCTCAATAGAAGATAAAAATGATCTTTTGTTAAACCAGGTGTGGCGTAGCACAAGTCACGAACTAGTCACTACTAGTCAGTATGGATATTGAGCAGAGATGAACTAGAAGGAATGCCCTTATTTAGATGTTTTTGTGATTTCTTTGGCTAAGATATGGCATTGATGATAATAATAAATAATAATAATGTAACTAGTTGATAGTCTAGTCTCGAATGATACAAAGTCGTCTGGAATTAGGAGCCAGCTGTAGTCAAAGGATTTATTAGAGTCATGAAGTAGCAATTTGTACATTAGGTCACTAAGTAGCCATTAATTAATTATTTAGTGGTGGCAGTGAGACAGGGAGTCATAAAGTTAATGGACACAAGCACAATTAAAACTTGTACACACCGAATCCCCTAGAGTAGAATAGTTGAATTTTTACCACCAACATGTTTCTCTGTTGATTTGCTCCCAATTTAAAAATTGATATATCACCCTCGACAAAATCAGTTTTATAAATAATATAAAGGCTAAACTAGTTTCTCTCATTATTTGCTATTAAATCAAATTGTAAGTAGGTAGCCAGACTACCAGGAGTCACGAACTTGTGTGGGCATAGTGGATATCTCATTCTCTTGTTAAGATTTCTTCAAAAATTAAACCATCTATTGACCAATATTCAACATGATAAACAAATCATAGTCCGGATCTCTTAAATTGTTTAAATGACCCTAGAGTACCCCCACGACCCTGACATGACGTTGAACTATAGTTTTTGTAAAATATAAAAATAAACGTTTGACAGTTTAAAATTTCATGTTCGTTATCAAAGGAGAATTTTGGTACTAATTACTAAGATTATGTGATGGAGTAGTTGAACAAGTTGGTTATTGAGGGCTAATCAATGATATTTAAACTCTCACCAGTTATCATAATAAATTGAATGATGATGTTTAGAAATCTTTATTCAAAAGTCGGCAGGGGTTCCTTTAATTGTACTCTAATCTTGAAAAGATTATATTGACAGGGGAGGACTTGATGATCATTTTCCCCTTGCCAATTGAAATGTAAGGATCTTGATGTTTAAGTGGATTTTGGCGTGTCAAGTTAATCTCCGTCGTGTCTTGTCATCTCGACAATTGATTTGTATAGCAATCCCATTGTTATCCTTTGGCATGTAAGCAAAAGCAAGTCCAATCTGCCTCTAGAGCAGATAATAATACTAATACTAATAATAATAGTAGTAACACGTAGCTCGGGGCTTTTTCTACTTACGAGAGTGTGTACTACTGGCATTGAACAAGTTTGGGGTTAGTGTAGGTTAAATAGACAGCTTACTTTCAGGACTTCATACCGTTTCCAATGTCAATGCCACTGCCAACTGGTGTGAGAAAAAAAGTTGTAAAAAAAAGTGAAAAAATCCAAAATTTCTCAACCTTCCCAAAGTTGAATTTCATGTCAACAATGAATAAAATATATTCACATCGATAGAATCAATAGTAACTGCCACCACCACTACCTTAACTAACTTATTGAGCTATCTCATTGCCATAAGTGGATGGATAAATTGTATTATAAACACACAAGCTTTCTTTTATCCTCACATCCTCCATTCGATTTCTAAAATACCTTTCGACAGTAGCAGCTAGTATTATTATAGCTACTCCTATAAAATGACACCACTAACAGTGTGTATTATTTTGAAAAGATAAAGACATTATTATTATAACTCTCTTCGTTATATTTCCGCAAATTTGAACAATTAAAAACGTTTTAAATGACAAGTTACGGGATCCGTTTGTACCCCCGTGATTGAAGCCACAGTGTATAAGCATAAGAGTTGAAGCAGAAAGGACTTAATTTTAATTGATAACTACCCAAGTGGATAAATGAGCTATTAAGGGGATTCCTACAACTGAAGAAAGGTGATGGACCTATTGATAGCAAGTCTGCGTAGGATAACACACACCTTGCCCTCTCCACCTCTCAAGCTTTACATGTACAAAGACTTCCTCGCGTCAATAGGGATTTAAGAGCTTTCTAATTTTATGGACTTGACAGATTCATTAAAGGGAATTATATGTGACGAGAAGGTGAAGGATGGAGATTACCTGCTCATCCATCTAAGCAGCTATAAGAGACGAGCTTGTTCCGGGGGGAAACTGGGTCACGGAAATGCATAATGACAAGAAAAGTCACTCTTCCCCCTCATATGGTACACACGGCTCTTGGTCTACCTTCTTAGCGAATCTCTGTTTATTATTAAAAGGGATAGTCACATCTATAGGGTGTGCTTTATATATCTTTTAAAACTCTAGTCTTCGTTTCGTGATTGCAAGGCTTCATTTGTTATTTGATCTCGTCGGAGACTCCTAAAAAAGGCTTGGATTTTGTGTAATTAAAATTTAAAAGTATCAAAAGTCTCAGATGGGGTTTAGCTACGAGGGAGTATATCTAAAGTTGTTTTTGTAAAGAATAGTTTAAAATCATTTTATTTTTAGACATTGATCCCGTTTTGATTGAGTGTAGATTTTTTTTCTCACACGGCTATCATATTTGAGAAGTTGAGGGTGGATGACACAAGATAGTTTCTATTAGCCGGGGGTCTTTCTATATGTAGCCTCATCCTCATCCGCATAACATAATCATTATCGAATCACACCTTTAAGTGAATTATTGTTATTATTATTATTTATCGTCATCATCATTATCTCTTTCCCGTTTTCGAAGAAGGGGAAAAAAATTGGGCCACCAATTAGTAATGGATTGCTTCGGTAACTGACGTAAATTGACTTTTGGTTTTGTGTTTGGCACAGTGACAGTCAACCCTGGTTTTTTCTCTGACTAATAATAATCCTCACAACTATATAAAAGGATTGTAAAAAAAAAGTTTCATGATGATCCACTAGTCATTTATCGTGTCATATCTCTCTTTGTCTCTGAGCTTTAAAATTTTAGTCATTTCAGTGTGATTATTATTCTATATTTTATGTATTTCATACAGCTAAATAAAACTAAGTGGGATGGATTTTTTTTTCAAGTAAAAAAATAAAGACTTGTAGTCGTCAGTTGCTTTAAGTACAAGTGAAGGATATAATATAATAGTGTCTTAACTCTTAACTCTTGTGCTAATGGTAAATAAGTGTTTGCGTGCGTATGACCCAAATAAGTTCGTATCTAAGAGATGTACGTATGCATCTTTTGAGGGTTGAACAAGACGAAGATAATATATAGAAATTTTATTTTGTGAAATTTTACAACACACACTCATCCCTTAGGATCTTATTGAGAATTATTGGCAATCCTTTTGTCGATTCTAGGGATTCAGACTTGTTGCTTAGTGGACTGCACTGAGATTTTGGCAGTGGCAATGCAAGATTAACAGAGACCCTCTCTGGCAGTGTCGGCTTTAGCGTCCACCGCGTCTCTCTGTAGCTTGTCATCAGTTACCAGTTGCAGATATATAATCAAATCAAACACTCGTTACTCGTTAAGCTGATTAGAGTTTTTTTCCACACCTTTTTATAGAGAGAGTTTTTCTTTTATTTATCAACACGAGGAGATTGGATTGAGATTGACTTGACAATTTTGGATAAGATTTGTATAACATTGGTTTGGAAAATGAAAAATGTGGGCTTGTGGGTATCAGTTTGGATGGTATTTGTTTTTGTGAGCTGTGCATCGGGCTATAAAGGATCTGGTCGATCTAGTAGATCTGGTAAGGAAGGTTTTTAAATTGTGTACTTTGGTTTGTCGATGAGATTCGATGAGATTGAGTTGATTGTTGGGAATGGTGACTTGCAGGGGGAAGGAATGGGAGGCAGATACAACCGAATTCATGCAAGCCGGAGGGTTCGGACGTGACGGGCGTTTGTATGTTTGTCTTTGATTGCAATCGGGTGAGTTTTGTTAGAGTGTTTTTGAGCATTTGTTTTGAATTTGTTTTGAATTTTGATTATTAAAAATGTCAAGGTCAATGGAACACATTTAGGAATCTGTAGGGATGGATTTTACATTGGGACTTGCTGTAGAATCCCTGATGTTATTCTACCCGATGAAGATGACAATACGAATGAGATTGATCCTGGTACATCTGAAGGTAGTAGTAGCAGCAGTGCTTCACCACCTACTCCGTCGACCACTTCGAGTCCGGTGATTTCGACGATTGTAGAATTGATTACAGACGCACCGACGACGAACAAGCCCGAAGTAAATAGAACTGATTTCAGGGATTCGGATTTCTTCTCTGAAAATGGAACTCTTTTGATTAGTGATCCTAAACTTAGTAAGGGATTTCGTATTTTAAAAAAAATATGAAGAGGTTTTCATGTAATTTAAAATATGGATATTTCAAAACAGTTTGCGGAAGGCAATTCCTCCCATCTTCAAGGATCGTCGGAGGCAGTGAATCAACGTACGGAAAATGGCCTTGGCAGGTAATTAATTATGTTAATTAATTAGTAATTAAAAATTAATTAAATTTTTTTTTAAAAGGGTTAGTTTTTTGTGGATGATTTTTATTTTCATGAAATAATGAATTAAAAAATAGTGGACTGTTTTGTAAAAATCATATGAAAAGGTTTCAATCAGAACGTGGCAAAATGACGCTCGAACCTTCATCCATTCCTGTGGGGCTGCCCTGATAAACGCCAATTGGGCAATAAGCGCCGCCCATTGTGTCGATAAGTACGTTAAACCATAAATAAATGAATTACTAATCCTTATTATTCTTATCCTTATGTGATAATGGATACTATACAAAAACTTCAAAAAAATTTAATGTCATTAAGAATTTTAAAGTAATATGAAATAATTCCCTTTCAAGAATCCTAACATCAGATCTCATAATAAGAATCGGAGAGTTTGACTTATCCGACGATTCCTTGCCTTTCAACTATACAGAACGAAGAGTCCAACTCGTAGTCCCTCATCCGAGGTTCTTCGGTCCTGCCAAGACCTTCGAGTACGATTTAGCCCTTCTGAGATTCTACGAGCCTGTAACCTTCCAACCCAACATTGTCCCTATCTGTATCCCTGAAATTGATGATGACTTTATCGGAAGGATAGGCTTCGTCACAGGGTGGGGAAGACTATACGAAGGTGCGATGAGTTTTTTGAAAACAGAGTTTTAAATAACTAGGCCCAGTTGTTTGCTGGTAATTAAAAATTAAATTATTTAATTAAGGGGGCCCGATCCCTTCAAGACTGAATGAAGTTCAAGTGCCGGTGATGACGAATCCTGAGTGTGAAAGGATGTTCCTCAAGGCTGGTTATCAAGAAAAAATCCCGCATATCTTCATGTGTGCAGGGTGGCCCGAGGGGGGGAAAGATTCTTGCGAAGTAAGATAAGCGGATTTAAATTGTTTTTGAAACTTAAACTAATTTGAGTTTCTGAAATTTTAGGGGGATTCAGGGGGGCCTATGGTTTTACAGACGGGGGCTGATAATCATTGGTCACTTGTCGGAGTAATTTCTTGGGGTATCGGGTGCTCGAGAGTTAGTCATCCGGGAGTTTATACGAGAATTACTGAATTTAGAGATTGGATTAGTCTCGTGTCTGAATTCTGAGGGCTTAGCTACCAACTAAAATTTCTTTGTATTTATTCGAGTCTTTTAAAGCTGTTGTTTTTTTAAAATGTGTATCAGGTTCATCTAATTGTGAGATTTGAAAAGTATTGTACTACTGTCAAGTTTTCAAAGAAATATGGTGCAGATATGCGAGGGAAATATTGTCAAATAAAATACGAAATCGCTCTCTAGGGTAAGGAGTTCAGGAAGGACCACATTATTTTTTTTAATTGACATATTTGATATTTGATATTGATTTTATATTGATTAAATCTTATCATCATTCGTGTTTCGTTTACACATTTAAATAGTCATAAATCCAAATTGGCTGTGGCATCCCCTGTCTACGTAAATACTTTCCTAGCATTTATAATTAATTTCATATTTGAACAAGTTTAAATACTTCAGTTGAAAACATCCTAATTAATATACAATTAATAATTAAAGTTAATTTTGATGAACATTTTGACTGGAAGCTTTGTATTTAAATCCAGTAAAAGTCATAGAGAAAAGTTGAATGCGGGAAAAAATGGATTTGAATTTTGGTACCGTAATCTAGGGTAAAGATTACTGGTGAATTGAAACTTTAGAATTCGTAGTTTTTGTAAGTGTCTATCTTCCTTAATTATTAATTATTAATTAAAACAAATCATAATTATAAAACATCAAAGTCAAAAAGGGGCAAAGCTTCATATGAAGATGAACGAGCTGCTAGGAGCAACAATTTCTTCTGGGAATACCAAGTGCTGCAAGAGCATGGACTTTTACAGAAGTATGATACAGTCATTTATAGATAGGGTAAGTAATTAGTAACATTCTATTTTCATTTTAAACTTCAATTCATCAATTCCAATCCAAGTTCACATGCTGGGTAAATGTTTAAAAGACAACAGGATTTTTTAATGGCTCTTTTATTATGATTTATTTTATTTATATAGCACGACTATGAGTCAGGAATGTTCTGGGCTGACAAGCTGGTGTCGATGGGTAATGGTTCACAGCAGGACGTTTATAATTTGGCCAAATGTATGTACCTTTGTGGGCAGTACCACCGGGCAGCAAACATCCTTATTCACTATCAGTACGAAAGGGTAGGTGGCAATAATTCTTCTTGTAATGTCAATTCCTTAATTCCTCGCGCATTGTTATTTTAGTAACTTAGTAAGTAGTCCAAAGGATCAGAAATCCATTCGTATGTGTATTTAAGTAAATAATTTATGATTGTATTCATTTTTTAGAGTAACCTCCACTTCCGGTGTCTTACTGCAAGATGCTTATTTAAAGCCCGTGAGTATCAAAAAGCGCTTGAGATTTTAGACCTTGAAAATAAGAACATTCAGCCGGGTCAAAAAGTAAGGGCGAGTGTTTGGGAACCTGTAGATACCCACAAGTCGGTAGGAAAATTGTTATGATGCTCATTTCTTTCTATGCCAATTTTATCGTTTTCATGTATCAACTTTTACACTTTTTATGATGGTGTTTCGATATAATTATTTTAGGTTATGGGTCAAGTTCATCTTCTTCGAGGAAAGATCCATGAAGCACTGATGAATAGGATTTTGGCAGCACAGAGTTATAGAGACGCATTATCGAATGATATTTATTGTTTCGAAGCATTTGAATTGCTCACTCAGCATCAGATGTTATCTAGGGCCGAGGGTAATCAAACTCACTCTAGATTATACTTATGACTTCATATTTGATTCCGATAATTAATTTAAGTAGTACTTTATAACATATTTCTGATTTTAATTTCTAGAAGTGTCATTGTTACAAAGTTTACCATTCGGAAAAGCGTGTACTAATGGAGATATGGAGTTTGTTAAATTTTTATATGCTTCGAAAGTTAAAAAGTATCCCACCACTGGAGAAATTAATGGAACGGCCATTTTCTCTGGGTTAAAGAAGAATCTAGACATTTTGACTGGAGAGGCAGAGCGACTGTTTTACAACTGCGATTTTCAGATGGCCTATAAGATCTCCACACAGTTAGTGATTTAAAAAATATATTATCCAGATTACAAATTATTAATTCTAAATTGCCTCTTCCCGTCATTTAGAGTAATTAGTGAAGACCCGTATCATATTAGCTGTCTTCCAGTTTACATTGCCTGTTTGGTTGAAATGGTGAAAGTTACAGGTCTGTCTCGAATTGCAGTTATAACAAAAATTAAGCAAAAACTTATTGTGTTACAATGTGTGTGATTTTATTTTTGTTACAGAATTGTTTAGAATCGCCCATAAACTGGTTGAAGTAATGAGTGATGCTGCCTTAGCATGGTATGCTGTGGGTGCCTATTATTTCTTAATCGGTAAGTTCTGAATAGAACAATAACTTTTAATTCAATGACTTCTTACTCTAAATAGCTAAATTGTGGAAATTAGGGAAGCAAGACAACGCTAGAAGACATTTAAATAAATCCTTATCGATTCATCCTGTATTTGGTCCAGCGTGGTTACTTTTTGGACATTCATTTGCTGCAGAAAATGAGCACGATCAAGCTATGGCTGCGTATTTTAAAGCGACTCAGTTGATGAAAGGGTAATTCATTTTATAAGACAAGTACCAAAACTTAATTTTCCGTTTAAGATTGAGTAAATCTGGTTTTATTTTCAATAGATGCCATTTACCAATGCTTCACGTTGGTATGGAATGTGGGCTGAGCAATAATCCGCAGTTGGCAATGAAGTTTTTAGAAGAATCAAGACTCCTAGCACCTAAAGACCCTTTCATCAGACATGAAATGGGGGTGGTAAAATTTAGTGAAAAAAAGTACGAGGAAGCCCATGTGTTTTTCATGGAAACTTTAACTTTCTTGGAAAAGCCAAATCATTCAATTTCCTACAAAAAATGGGAGCCGTTATACAACAACTTGGGTCATGTTTTGAGGAAGTTACAGCGATACGAGGAAGCATACCAGTTTCATCAAAAGGTTCACATGCTCATATCTGAGGCTTAAGTTCTAAAAAAAATATGTTCCAGTCTGTCTCATTTCTGAAATCCTTAGGCTCTGGTGTTATGTCCTTCAAATGCATCTACTCATTCGGCAATAGGATTGATTCATGCAATATCTGGAAAGACTGAACAAGCCATTGAATCTTTTCATAAAGCATTGTCTATACGTCGGGATGATGCTTGTAGTAACACTATGTTAAGATATTGTGTAGAAAAACTCGTGGAAGAATCGAATGGAGGTATTCCATAACTTATTGCCACTTTGTTTCTATTACCACTCACCCGTACTATAGTTCCCTTCAAATCACATACGTGAAATTTTAACTACTGGATTTAATTTTAGATGACGATGATGAAATTCTTCTTTTAACTGATGAAGATGAAAGTGGAACGGAGGGACATGGTCGATATTTGCGTCGAAGGCCAGGGAAGCCAAAAGTGACTGACAACCCACGTGGAACAGAAAGTTCAGACATAGGATCAGAAACCAGATCAAAGGGAACTCCTCGTACCCCGAACCTACTTGCTCCTGGTCATCTTCAGTGGTTTAAAAAGAGTTTGTCAAAATTAGAGTCAGGTTGGCTTTATTTAGTATCAAATATTTTGTAGTTTGGGAAAGATCCATTTTCAATTAATAATAACCATTTTTTTATTTTGTTTACAGGATCTTCAAGCCTTAATAGTCCTACTTCTGCAGTTGCAGCAGCGATGGGAATATCTCCGAATCCTAGACAAGGTACTTATTAATAAATATATTTCTCATCACAGGGCTCTTGTAATGATTATATCTTTTTAGGAAGAAGTAGTGTCTCTGACAGTGGCGGTGATAGTGAGTTAAGAATCCGTCGCCGACGTACTAGAAGAGAACTTTTAACACCAGCATCAACAACTGAAGGAGATAGTGATGATAGGACAACTATTACTACTTCCTCCTCAGATCAAGATGGGGAAAGCTAACAATATTTTAGATATAGCGTATTGGACGCTGAAATCAAAATATTATAATCTAGCTCATATATATTAATATATATAATACAAGATACAAGTATGAATGTGAGAATTTGATGTGTGATTACATCAATATCTCAGTATTTTTGTATGAATTAAAATTAATCGTTGCGTTATAAACAATACACCTATCTACGAATCTCAAAGTTTGCGTTGTCAGACTAAATAATTTTATTGTTGTACATTCATTCCTTCGCCGTATGGACGGTAATGCTGTGTGCACAATTATTAATTTCGAACTAACAATTATCGGTAAACTCGGCTTTGTCTCTATGAATTAAAACTACCGAATGCGTCGTTACTTATATTTTATGATACAGCTCTACATTTCAAAACAAGCTTTGTACAAAATTATGGTACAGGGTCGAAGGGATGCGAAAGCGAATCAGCGTCACGCGGTTTATCTTTGTCTTCGAAGACATTATTAGATTGTTAACGACGCAGCATATAGTAAGTTGCAGCTCCTGCCCCTGCCGCAAGCGTTGGTAAACCCATTAAACCTGAGTTCAGATTTGATGTAAATTACACATAGACCATATATAATTATATTTGATATTCCATGAAGATTGTATTATACTTACCAGCACCAGTGACAACTGCGGCTCCCATTGATACCGCGGTTCCAGCGGCCACAACGTTAGAGACACTTATCGATTGAATAGCTGCTTGTACGACCCCAGCCTGGACTAATCCGACTGCAAGTCCACCCAATTTTACAATAGGCCAGCTTACTACAGACACGGCATAGTATGCGTTTGCAGGATCCATTTTTGGAAAGCAGTTACTCTAGTCAATACAAAAAACGTCAGTTATTCATTAATTAAAGTATTTATAGAACGCTATATATACATACATTTCTTGTTTAGAGGGATCTAGATTAGTCCCAAATATCAAGCACGCTTAAGCGCCTCTCTCTCTCAGCTCTCTTATTTAATTACTCAAGTTCTCAGAGGTCCAAATTTCCAAAAGGAATTTCTCCAAATAATAATCCTTTTGTTGTGCCTGGGAAAACGTACCGAATTTCTGGATTGATTTGCCAATAAGGCGCTGGGGTTGCCCTCAATGCTAACGCGGACTGCACACACAATGCAGTGTCTTCCCCCTATAAATGTCGATCAAATCATTCGTTCCTAAATCTACGAATTCTACGATTACAAAAATTAATAAATTCTATCGACGTTAGCAATACCTCAATTAATTAGACATGATTTCCAAATAATTACAAAAATGGATTTCCCTGCCAAAACTACGCAGTAACTTGCAGATTTGAATCGCCCGTTTAACAAGAATTTAGTAAATTAAAAAGCAGAGATCAGATGCAACTAAAATGTAAAGATAAATGATTGGCGGGGTGTGTTGAGAAGAAAGTGTATTTTGTGCCCCACAGAGGCAGAGGGAGACGGAAGATTGGAGGAAGAAGAAGCTCAGGCCACCTCTGAGCCCCTTTTCCAATCCCCGTCCATTTCAGCGGTAGAATAGAACCTCCAACCTAAACAATCGTCAATTATTTTGGAGAAAACTTTGATAGAGCTCAAGGGCCTCAAATTAAAAATAGACTTAACTCACTTGACCTTTAACTACCTTGTTTATTTAACAAGACAGTGTGGCCTAGGGGCTTGAACTTGTTGGTAGGGGCAAGGCTCCTCACTTTGGTTTTCAAATTGTAAGGAAAAGCAAAAAAATATTTCCTCTCTTTTGTTTACTTTTGCCTTGTGTAATCAATATTTATTTTTTCAACCGTTTCGGTTTTGCTTTGTAATTGGGAATTGTTGTATTTTGTATAAGAGCAAAGTTTTTTAAGGGCTTAAGGTTTTGGTTTCATTGTGTTTGTATTGTAGAGTTTTGTTCGTGGAGACGAGTCGGGTTGGATTGTTGGATTGGAGTTTTTATTGCCATCCAGTTCCAGAATGAAGAGCTTGGGAAACTTGTGATTGCTTAAAATTGCTTTGGAAGGGTAGGTTGATTTTATTATTAGGTTCAATTGTTAAAAGCACCTTAATTATTTTATCGGCATTGTCGATGTCTGTTTTGAATTTGGTTGTATCTAAGGGTTAATTCTTAATTCAAGTAAGACTGTCCGTTCACCGTTTGACAATGAATCTTTGATTGTGGATTGAAACTAGAGTAATTTTTTCAAATTGAAACATTACTCTCTGGACTTGAATCATTTTCAAAAGTTTGGCTATATTTTCTAAAGACTAGAACAGTATTTTGCATGAAATGAATTTAGAAATATTTAGAAACCTTCAAATTAGATTCTTTGTTAAAGAAAATACTAACTTCTATGTTTGAATAAATATTGTTTTACGATTGGATTTTCACGTATTTTAGCAGAACGTGAATAACGTGATACATCTCCAATGTCGAGTGAAGTAGATGACGAGCTAGCTCTTTTCTGTTACTTACTTATGCCTTTGACGTATAATATACGGTAAGAAATTGCTTAGACCTAATGTTCAGTTTCAGTATGTATAGCTAGTGGCTAGATTAATAAGGAATGTGTCTGATCTGATTGTAAATGACCACTATGTATCCGTTGATTGCAGGTAGAGGTAGAAGGGAATGCCATTGTCGATAAAGAAGTCAAAAGTCAGGGACAGGTACAGTCCAGTAGTACCATTTACTACGAACGAGCTCAAGTCAACTTCCACTTCCACTAGAAAAAGATGTCAAGGTAGCTTGATTCAAAATCATAGGACTTTAGACACACGTAAACGCAAGTCATTGTATTGTAAGTGTTGTGGAGTTCCTTTCAAGCCAACAAATTCGAACAATATATCTTCAAGAGAATGCAAGTGTAAGAACAAAACAGTTTCTGTAAAAAGTATAAAGAGCAGCAACAGTACCACACTGTGTCCCTCCAAAAAGAAGTCTACTAACTCCAAGTTAGTATTATCAGGTAAATACGTAGGGAATGATTGCAAGCTGTTGAGTTCCCCTGTAGTTGTCATCAGCACCAATTTCCGGATGTTAGCAGAATCTGCAGCAATGAGATTGCGAAAGGGAGCTAGAATCGGGGAAACTAATAGGTCGATTAAAGAGTCCGAGCCTGAAGACGAGAGTAGTGAAGAATCTTCTTCCGAATTTGAAGACTCGTCTGATGAAGAAGTTTTCGTACCATCCAAGACCTATCCTTTAAGAAAAAAGTCTAAATTAAGTACACCAGCTCGAAATCGAAGGATTAGTTCTGGCTCTTCGGACTCTTCCAGTGAATCTCTGCCAGATTTAGACTTTCCAATAGACCGTCGGTGGTCAGTGCCGAGCAAAGATATTTTCAATGACGTCAAAAAGGTCGGGGCTGTGACAAACGGCAACTCTGAAGCACGAAGAACCCCTTCTAACCTACATGGAACGATGGGATCAACGCAGGCAAAGACAGCAAGAAAACCAAGTGATGATAGACTACCTTCCAGAACGACTGGGATTAAACCACGGAGTTTACGATCTACTGATGGCCCATCACATGATAGGTCGGACTTACGAGTTCCTGAACCTTCTAACAAGTCATTAGGACCGCCACAGATATCCACTAAACCCCGATTGAGTACTTCCCATAGCTCACCAGATCGTAATAGTGTCGACCGAAAAGCATCATCTTCTACATATGGTAAAGAAAAATCTTATTCTCTTAGATACTTGGAGAAAAAGGATGGCACACTCTCAACTAACGCAGAATCTAATTTGGTAGAAGACCAAAATAACGAAGCAACTGTGGACTTAAAGTCATTCAAGACAGCAAGAAGTAGAGGTCGGCCAAGAAAAGTGCCTAAAGTAGAGAGTGAAGAAGATCCTTTAGCCGGAACATCAAAAGGTAGTTCTTCGACCCCTCTCACTCGTAGTCAACGAAGGGCGGCGCAGTCAGAACCTCACCAGGTCTCGAGTCCAAAATTCAGGAAAGTACCGCGTCAGGAACTTGATATGAGTTCTATAACTATTACAAATGTTCGGAGCATAGCAGAAATGGAGATATCTACCTTCCGGCCCCAGACTTCAGTCTCTATGAAAGTGTCCCGAGATGCGGTGGCGTTGAGGGCCAGGCAGAGTAAAATAATGGCAAAGTCCCGTGTTTGGCAATGTAACAGAAACAATTCCACCTGGAATAACTTTCACGAGAGCAAGAAAGTGGATATTATCCCGGCTGTTACGGAATCTCTCCCTGTCTCCACTTCAACTAACAATTCACAGGCGAGGTCAATGCTCACGCTGATGAGGAATAATAATGCCAATAAGAATCAGTTGCAGTTTCTTCATCCTCGTCCAACAACAGTCAAACCGGTGGAATACAGTAGTCCTCCGTTGGTAAAGAAGCCAGCCTATCCCAAGGCAAAATGTGATCTCTGCAACATGACATTTACTAGAAGGTTTAGCCTCACCAAGCATTATATGACAATTCAGCATAGGAAAATGGTTCAGCAAGCTTCCAAATCATCATCTGAAGAACTTCGAGCTTTGGCTAAGAGTGTTCCTGTCCTTGTTAGACAACCTAGAGGAATTAATAATTCCATGAAATCAACAAACACGGCAACAACTATGAAATCAAGAGTACCACCTCCAAGTAAAAAACAAGAGATTTTGTTCGTTGAAGAAAATGGACACAAGTCTGACTCGGGTGATTTTGATGAATCTAACAACATGGATGAAAGTTCAGACACTAGCCAAACAATTAGCCCAGACCCCGAAGTTAATGGATCTACTTCAGAAGGGAACTATTTAAACGTTGACCCTCCTGCAGTTCAGGAGTGGTTATCTGGGAAAGCCCTTGGTCGAAACGATTTCCTATGCAATATTTGTGAAGAAAGATTTACGAAGAAAAAAGAATTCTCAGCACATCTTTGGAGCCATAGGGAAGATGCTGATTTGAATTGTAAAGATTGTGGAATACATTTTAGCGAAAGCGATGCTTATAATCATCACATAGACAATGCCCACTTGATTGACACGAAATTTAGTTGCATATTTTGTCCTTCCAAGTTTAATCGAGAGGACTATCTGGAGAAGCACATGTCCTCACATAAAAGGGATCGAAACGAAAAATTTATATGCTCCGTTTGTGATAAAAGGTTCTCAGCCCATGAATTGTTGTTACGCCACTTTGATAGTAAGCATTTGCAGTTGGGAAAGCCTCGGGTCCAACTAACGTGTGATTCTCCAGAGGACCTGCGATCTTTCCCCAAAATCCCAGAGTTCATTGTGTTTGATAATGAGAATGATGAGGATAATGATGATACTCCTACTTCTTGTGACGAGATTGATCCTGAGTACAGGGACCAGATGCCGGATATTGATTTAGAAATGGAAGGGATTATAATTGGCAGAAAAACGGGGGATGATAATGGTGCCTCCGAAAATGATCCGATACCGATGATTTCTCCAGAGGATTACAGTCGGGAACTGCCTGTCGAGATATTTAATCGTTATCAGGTAATAGTATTAATACCTAGTATTAATTTAGTAACATTCATATTTGTAAAAGCAAGTCTGTAATGAATCCTAATATTTGAAAAAAACAGGTGTTCGGGAATTCCAAGAAGAAGAATTCAGCTATAGCTACCAAGCTATTAGGATGTGGTTACAAATCAAGGCTACCTATAACTTTCACCCCCCAATATCGAAATAATTTAATGTGTATTGACTGTGGCAAGACATTTCAGAACCGAAAGACTCTCCTTAAACACGTAGAATACTTCAACCAAGCAGAGCGATATACTTGTCAAGTTTGCAAAATGAGATTCAAGTTCAAACACCTACTGAGCCGTCACCAGTTAAGACACTTACCCCAGAAGGACCTCATGAAACCTCATCATGCAGGATTAAGAAAGGCGTCGTTTTTGAAGCATCGTAAACTAGTGGCAAGAAAACTCCCTAGACTGTTACCAATATTGCCAAACAACCACGAACTAGATGTCAACGGTCCAGAAGACTCAGCCGACTCAGGTGAAATTGGAGAATCCGATCCACTGGAGTTTGATACCCCTACTCTAGAAGAAAATCGAAATGAAGTGAGCCATAAGATGACGTCAGAAACGGTGGGTGACATAATCTACAACTTATTTGCGTGTGACATATGTACTGAAACATTTACGGAAAAGCAAACTCTTGCAGTTCATACCTGGTTTCATCAAAAAGAAAATGTATACAGTTGTCCGGATTGTGACGCGAGATGTGAAAGGAAAAGTGATCTAGACTTACATTACAAGTGCCATGAAACGGCCCAACCGTTTTTCCTTTGCTACGTGTGTTTTAAGCCCTTTAGATGGAAGAAAGATATGGTACGCCATGTAAGGAAGAAGCACTCTGCAGAGAGGACTTACAGGTGCATTTATTGTCCTGAAAGATTTAGAAAGAATGAAGAGTTGTCCCGTCATATTTCAAAGCGTCATCCGGAACATAGAAGCTTCCCCTGCCAATACTGTGGTCGCCGGTATGCCCAGAAGCGGTACTTGCTTGTTCACATTCAAACTCAACATGGGATTGAGCCCGTTCCGGAAAATTTACACCCCATCAGTATGAAATGTGAAGATGAGGAGGACGAAGTTGAAGATGACGAGGACCTTTTCCTTCAAACTGATCATGAGGATGATCAGTTGTGATCTAAAACGATGTTAGTTGTTAATGGTTATTAAAAGTTTACTTAGGATTTAAAAACTGTATGCTGTGAATGCATATATTTTAGTATTTTAGGGTAATTTGCTATAAATTATAAGGTGGGGTTGATGTTAAAATTTAAAATGTATAGCTAAAAATTTATGAAATGGTTCAATTTATTCCTATTTACCAGGTACTTAGGATAAAAAAACAGAGGATATACTAGCCAATAAGTTTTTATGATTTTGGTTAAGTTGGAATAATCTTATTCGATGAGGTAATCTTCGCCACGGGTCTTAACTGAAGGTTTAAATTTGGATGGATCCGATAAAATGACATTTTACAAATATGCCAAACATTATTAAGATTATGAAGTTTGTACAACAGGTCCCTTATGGAATATCCCTTTTTAAGTTGCCCTACATCTTACATAAATAGTGGTCGTGGGTGGATGAAGATCATTCTTTTATTTTTTATCTTAGATAGAGTAGGAGAATTATTCCAATTATTTGTATCTAGTAATTACAAACTTTGGATATGTATTTAATAACTTAATTTTGAATTAAGTTAAGTTTCATTCTCGGGCTTATTTCAGAATTGTCGAAAAAATACAAATATGGTTACTTGTAAGTTGTAGTGCTTTTGTGGCTATCCCAGTTATGTAGTATTTTCTGTATTTTGTCTCAATGAAATAAATGTGATGCTCCGAACTGTTGACTTTGTTGTCCCTGTAGATTTATTCGAATTTGGAAAATGACGTAGAACAAGTCTTTATTAATCTTTGCTCTATAATATTATTTTCATTTAAATGATTGAAGACTATCTTTATTTTATTTATAGATTTTCTTTCATCTAGTACGAGTATGTGACACACTGATGATCCTTATCGTTTTAGTCAAAATTTTACAAGGTACAGGAACGATTGACGATGGAAAAGCTCGAACCAAGCTTTGCTCTGTTTTTAGCAAACAAAAAAATAGAACATACAATGTGTGTCCAACCCAGCTCATCAACATCAACAAGTAACTTAAATGTTTTAGTTCCAAATTGATCCATTACTGAAGGTTAATGACTAGACAACTTAATTTTGGAACGATTACGAAGGAAGGGTTACTTACGGATAATTGGTGAGCTAAATATTTATTTATGACATTCAAAACAATACTTGAGAGGTTTTACCACTGAAATAATGTTATGTTTTAATGGCTTGCAATATTTATTTTAATAGTCAAAAGTTATTTCTCAATCCGTTGGAAATGTAAAATCGTATTACCTACATTTTAAGTGGTAAGGGAGAAATTTATATTATTTTTCATGGACCGAGCATATTAGATTTTGGACTAGTTCGGAGTATGCAATCATAAATACTAAATTGTGAAGCATTTATAATTTGAGATCAAATTGGACAGGTCGATTACTAGGGAACGATTGAGGAGCTTATTAGGGAAACAACTAACTAGAAATTCCTGAAAGCTCCCAATCTATTAGGTTTCCAATGGTAACATGTGCCACAACAGATGAGCGAGTATGATGAATTTGATATGGAACGAACCGAAGTTTCCTTTCTACGTTCTACCTTGCCACTAAAGACCGCACCGAATATCGGAAGGAGCACTGTGAACCTGTGAATTGTAGAAAAATAACCATGCAGCCATGGGTTGGGGACAACTACTCAACTACCCCCTTTGATGTCCTATGAATATGAATATATTATACTTTAGCTTTACTTTTAGTATCATTTGTGCTTGGGGTTCCGTATTGATTCATTCAATTCTCTCCCAGTGTGATGCACTTAGAAATAGTTTATTCATGGGATACAGGCCAATTAAAAATAAGCTGGTAATTTATTATCTCCGTGTCTCAATTGTTTTTGGCAACTTGTGCATCCCCTAATTTAAAGTAGAAATGCCTCCGCCGTTGATAGCCGAGTATAAGAAACGGTTCGTTTTCAAAAGACTTGTGGAAACGTTCCTAGGGGGTCCTAAGATATTCTCTCCTCCCCTTTTTATCATCATCCAACTGACGATTTTTGCACTCCCGGCTCTAGTTGTCACTTTGATCAACTTTGGAAGTGAGGATACTGAGGATTGGAAGTGGAGGTCTATTATTACAGGGTGTAGCATCTTTCTCGTCGATTTTTCCCTTTCCCTTGTGATCATTTTAATTAAAAGGGGTCGACGTCATGGTTCAGTTGTTCCCAGTACAAGTGTTACAGATTTTGAGCATGTTAGTGACTGTGGGGATGGAAATGAGACTGGAAGGTCAGGGATTCGTTTGCAGTCCCCTTCTGTTCAGGACTCATCGGCTTTCTTGGCTCAGGAGGACATGGTACTTTTTAGAATTAGATATATACTTTGAACTTTATGTGAATTGATTTTTATTTGACTTTGAATGTTGAAACCAATTGATTGGTTTCCTTAAATCCAATAATTTATGATTTTATTAAATGTTCTAAGATAACGAGCCAAAGCTGTCTGAATTCGTCTGCATGGGACGTCATCGCTGCGAACGTGACCCTTGGTATAGGACACATGGTAGCTGTGACCCTGTCATCCCTCTCCTTTGGGTTCTGTGTTCCTTTGATGCTATCAAATGTAAAGGCTTAAAATATTCTGAATTATATTGAAATTGAAAAGCTCACAATTTACATATTCAATGTAATTTTTCATTTGGTAGAAAATCCATCCCGTGCTAAGGGGATTTTCGATTCTGGCAATGTGCATCGCTCGATACAGTTCGGTGATTAATTCTCCACCGGAAGTTGCAACGTTTGATGCAATAGACAGAAGACACTTGCTATACAGGCCATTTTATACATTGCTCTTGGTTTGTGGATGGTACTTTGCCGCAATAATGTAATTGGTCTTTCGAAGCTTTTCAAAATATTTTCAATATCTGTTAAATACTTCATTATTATTAATTATTTTTAAATTATAGATTTCCTGCAGACACAAATCAAGGAATGGATCTGCTCGTTCCTTTTGCAATAACCATGGCTTGCTTACCAATCCTGTGGACACTCGGGATTCTTCCCCCACTGGATTGTGTTTTCCCATGGATTCTCGAAACTGTAAATCGATTGGATTTTTATTTAAAAAAACATTTAAGTTTGCAAAGCTTAGCTTAACGTGGTATTTATTTGAATAGGTGCTCAACCTTACGAGTGGTTCTTCTCCTAGCTATTACTATTTCGGAACGGTGATAAGTCTTGGAGTGGTTCTGATTTGTCCAATCATAGTATTCATCATCAGCCAAGAACCCGCTGTGATTATCTTGGCTGAGTGCCTTTGTGGCTACATAACATCTTGTGACACTGGTTAGCAGACTAATTTGGTCATTAAGAATGTAAAGATATTCATACATATTATTGAAGCAATTTTAAGGGACAACTAATCATAAACTGTAGGTCGGATCGTAAGTTTGAAGCCAGGTCTTTGTGAAGACACTCCTACAAAATATTTTCTACTCCAACTAGTGCATCCGATAATAATCATCTGCACCTCATTAATCTGTGTTCTGATTACTTGGCTAAACACTGCTGGAGTCTCAACATGGGAATACCAAATTTCCTTTGCTGCCATTGCACTTGTCGTTTCATCAGCCTCGTGGATATTTCGACAATGCACGATAGCTCGGAAGGTTGCTCTCCCCAAAATGGTCGTGTTTCCAATTTCAGTTCTTCATGGTCTGTTGCCTTTCCTTCTCCATGTTTGGCTGACCTTATCAATCGAAAATGATAAGAACGAATGGAGCTCCATTCGAAGTTCGGAACTGCATTCACTCGGGAGACTCGTGCCGTATTTGCTGACGATTCGAGGATTTTCCGTATCCATTTCCGAACCTAGAAAAAGCTCCATAGACTTTTCCTTGACTTTTGTATGGAAGCAGTACATGGATGGATCGAGATCAAGTTTTGTTCTCAGTTTATTCATCGTTTCGTTGATTACGAGCAGAATCAAGAGATTTCTCAAACACTTGAAGACAACTTGCTCAATTAGTTATGCGTTTGGGGTGTCGAGTATTCTGCCTTCGAAACTCTGCATTCTTGGTAAATAGCCTTATGTTGACCGTAGGAGTAAATTACATTTAATCGGTATGATATTTGTTGATTATTGAATGCGTTTGATAAAAGGAACGGCGATTGCATTCTTTCCCATATCCCTGCTCTCCTTGATCGTTTCTACGGTTGTGGAAGGAGCTACGATGACTTCAGTGTTTTCGTTGCCAATACTTTTCTTAGGTTTTCCACGTCCCAGCTCTTTTTGGAGTGAAAGGTGGTTCCCCAAAACAAGGGATAAGAATCAGATCGTTTTGGATGTTGACGGGCTCGATTGGAAAATATATTCGGAGATTGGACCTTTGCTTGCTTGTGGTCTTTCAAAAAAAGCTCATGTAGCTAGACTCAGTTGAGTATTTTAAAAACATATACCAGAATATTTGAAAGCTCAAAGATACTCATGATTAAAATGTAAAAATAATAATGTGACCGGTATGACTTATTACAGGATTACATCGTGGAGATTGCTATTTGGCAAGGTATGAGGACCGACTCTTATTCATACGAATTTTGTCAACTGGGTGGAATTTCACGTATATTCAAATCGAAGGGTTAGAGATGCAAGAACAGACGTCATGTCATCATCATGTGAGAATTTCATGCACCTCTGAAGTTCAATACATATCAGCTAATGGGTTTTATAAAAAAAAATTGATTGCTTTTTAACGGGCTGCAGGAAGCTGCAAGGGTGGATGAAAATTTTGAAAAGACCTTTGGGGCAGGAAACTCTACATGCTGGGCTAACATTGTTAACCCATTTTTGATAAGTTCTCTAACGCCAATGTTGTCTCTGCAACTTCCCACATACTCCGAATCTAAATCCAATATACCAATTCTCAAAAGTAACGAAGAAAAGGCAGCGTTTCGAGACATGTTTTATCGGTCTTTCTCATACTTGTGGATAAAAAATAATCCGGCTTTGAAAGGAGATTCATATCAGCGTTTGCAGACCAATACTGGGCTCAATATGCTGTCATCATCACCAACCCAAAATGGTAATGCAGCACAAGACTTCTCGGTTACAAATGCCTTGTTCAAATGCACGGCTCCACATGTCAACTTTATCAACCCTGACAGAGTACCGGTAGTCGCAAGATCGAGGTCGTCAAGTGTAATTTCAGGTATTGTACTCAATGATTCCCTTATTGTTTGTAATAGCTTTATACAAATGCAAATTAAATCAATTTTATACTATACAGGTCTTCAAAATCCAGGATTGGAGACGGATGAGACTACCGAAACTACAACGAAAGTATTTTCAAGACAATCTTCAAGGTCAGCATTAGTCTCTCCTACTGCAGGCTCTAAAATGTTTCCAGGTGTCCAATCAACTGGCCTTGGTGAACAAATCGTCTCGAATTCCGACAGACTTAGCTCGATTTGGATAAAGCAATGCATTGGAGATATCATCCCCCCAAACGCAGTTAAAGCGAGGGTTGAGAAACTATGCCTGAATGTTTGGACTACAATTTTAGGCCTTGACGATAGTAAGTTAATTTAATGTGGAATTACCTTTTATAACTGTAGTACAATGATTCTTTGACATAAACTAAACATGTTTTATCTTTTTATGCAAAGGCAAAGACATTGACCTTTCCGAGTTTTTTCAAGATGAATTTTTCTCAAAACTCAAGACTCTCGCCTCTACAAGAAAAGTTGACATGCAGGATATAGGACTGAAAGCTTTTAGGTAGATTTTTGGGATGAATTTGACAAATGTTTGAAAAATGTGTGCCTTAATCCTACAGGCAAGATTTTTTTAAACTTTCTAGGTACGCTGCTAAACTTGCGCTTGATGAAATATTTTCTTCAGCAAATTTTGCTTCTAACTCCAAAGTGATAACGCTGGATGCTGAAATGGAAGAAGAGCTCTTTAGTCAACTAACTTTATACGAACGAGATTACCAATTTTGTACTCCACAAGAAATACCGTTTTGGATTCAGCAGAATACAAATCACATCATTACAATAGCTAAAAGTTCAAGCTCAGACCAAAGGCAAGAAAGTCATGGTGTGATGAGGATATTTAATTATGAGACTGAAGGGGTTGAATTTAGGATCGGGCAGATGGATCAGTTTACAGTTGAAGCCTTGTGGTCCAACCTTAATTTGGAACTCCTGTACTTCACTTCTGATGATGATGAGCGTTTTTCGATTCAGGTACAGAGGATCAACCTTCAATACTAATTACAAATATAGGCCATTTAAAATGCAAAATTTAGGTTCATAACTACTTGTTTATAACTTATAGCATGACCGAATCCTGCTGAGAAACATAGTGACCCAATGTGCCAAAACACCTCTAGGTTATCCAGTTTATGTTGCCGTGTTTCGTGTCAATCTTTTTGACTTTTCTGTTTCTCAAGTAGATTAGTTGGCTTTTTCGTACCTTTTTACCTATAAAAATACTCTTAACATAATTTATTTAGGGTTCACTCATAAGCCTAAATAGAATCCTAATTAGAATCATAGAAATAACCTATTCTTTGTTCGGTAACCTCGGTGGCTTTAGAGAAGTTTACAGTTACCAAATAGACAAATGTTTGTCAGAGCATTTCTGAGCCTGATGCTTTGTGCAAGTGCCTTGTAGCAAAATGCAAAATAAGGATCAAGACATGTTTGGCAAATTAAATGCTGCTTTTATTTCGAACAAGAGAAGCCAAATTATTGATACGAACTACTTAATTACCTCATACTAGATATTTTTTGACCTCTTGACCTACGAGGATATTTGTTTACGGTACGGTACCGGATACCATTTCTTTTCGCAAATGTGAAATAAAACTTTTGAATCTGATTGTATAATCTCCCTGGGCTGTTATATTTTATTATTCTGTTAACCCTTCCGAGGGTTTAAACTCTGCGATGAATTCATACGAATGTTCCCCTTTTTTGCGCGGGATTTTTCATCAAGCTCCGTTGGTAAAAATGAAAACTGTTGAATCGGGATTTGAGATAGTTTAGTTGATGGTTTAGTTATAGAAATTTAAAAATTTTAGTCAACCGTGTTTCCCTATTTTAAAAACATTCAAATTTTTGTAACTCTGATAACTGCCAGGTTAGCGTATAAACCATGGAAGGTTCTTTTCCCGGTCGAGGACGAGGAGATCAAGGCAGTATGAAGAAACTGTTGGACGGAATTCAACAGAGTCGGTTAAGTATTGAAAATGATAGGAAGGCTTATGTAAAAGGTTGGGATTGTTTACATAAATAATTATATTTGAAGCATTTTAGAAGATATTTGTAACTTTTAATATATGAAAATGAATTAAACATTTGTTTGTGTTTGTCATTTGATTGTATAATACTTATTAGCGCGAGCTGAAATTGATACGATGAAAGAGAATATCAACAAGGCCGTCGGGCAGTGTGGAACAGCAAGTACTCAGATTCAAAAGGCTGAAGAGCTTTATGCGTTTCGAGCCACTGAATTTTCACATTTCGAAATCAAAGATAAGGTGGTCGATGAGAG
Source organism: Agrenia bidenticulata (assembly GCA_034694785.1). Classification (NCBI taxonomy): domain Eukaryota; kingdom Metazoa; phylum Arthropoda; class Collembola; order Entomobryomorpha; family Isotomidae; genus Agrenia; species Agrenia bidenticulata. The sequence continues at coordinate 54,801 of JAQFYM010000085.1, forward strand.
CTTGACAAGAGTGGAGGAAGAAGTTCGAAAGGGCTGGGATGATTTGGTAAGATCGTTGAAGGTTAAAAAAAATGGAAGAACAAGATAAAAAATTTAATACTTGAATGCGATATGGCGATTTAAAAAATGCAGACTGCTACCAGAAAGAACGTTATGGAACTTACAAGTCGCTATCTGAAAGAAAGTAGTGACTTTTCTCAGATGTGGAACCTTACAAAGTTAGGACGTAGCAATAGGAAAGATATGCGAGTGAAAGAACTGGAAGAATTGAGACGGACGAAGCGCCGAATGGAATATGGTACGTTTGTATTGTAACAGGCAGATGAACTGATATTTAAGTATCAGTTTAGTAGTAATCAAACATCAACTACAGTTGAATTATCATATCCTAGAATAGAATTTATTGGTCTGTGAGTTAAATTGTGGGGTTTCATTTAGATTTGGAAGAGTTTTTAGCACAACTAAATCTAATCAAAGAGGCAAAAACCGAAATGCTAAGCCTAGAAAATGAATTTCGGGGACAAGAAAAAGAGATTGAAAGTCGAGAGAAAGAAGCGTATAAGCGTTTGAAGGACGCAGATGACGTTTTGCAAGAATTATGGATAAACCAAGATGCGATGACCCGAAATTGGGAAGATGAAGATAGCAGGTTCAAAAAATATGAAACGATATGAAAATTCACTTATTCAATACTGTTCACAGTTTTCATACAAATGTGCATCCGAATTTAGACTGCAGCAAAATATCCAGCAAGTCCGTGAATCTATTTCAAATTGCGAAAGAAGAGTTTCGGAGAACCAGCGAACGGTAGAGCTCCAAAGGAGCTATGTTACGAAAAACAGGTCCCCTGTTTCTAATACAACTGGAACCGGAGGAAATACAAATAGATTCATCAATCAGCAGCCTCAGCATAATTCAGATATGAGTCATAGTGGATATAAAACGGGCATCAGTTGTAACAAGTCCGCTCGAATCTATCAGCCAGTGAAGCCTACTCTTAAAGTAGCTCAACCACCGTGTAAGGATATTCTTTTATTAACAAGCCCTCATAGTTTTCATCTGTTTTAAATATTGAAAATAAAACATCTAGATTCGAACGCTCCCACAGACTCGAAGAAATCTACACCGTTTCAAGTTCCCGTACGTGCAAACAATGTGCAACAATCTTCCTATACTTTTAATGAAAACTCGGGACAGTCCCACGAAAATAATGCTTCAAATCCGAAGTCTTCATATCGGTCACAAAATTGTGTGTCATTACCATCATCTACATGTTTCCCCACTAAGCCAGTATCAGCTTCATCCTCCGGACGAGTATTTCAATTTAAAAAGAAAACCAGCACCGGAGCAGAAAACCCAACTAGTACCATTAGCGGTCCTACACAACGATCAGTAACGGTTAGTCTAGGTAAAACGCCGTTTTCGACTTTTCAAAATAGTAGAGCTGTGCTTCAACAACCAAATGCAAATTCATTTTCAAGTGACAAGAATTAGTTATTGCGTTCAATTTAGTTTATCATTTTAATATTACCATAGTCAGCTTGTTTGAGCTGTATCTGTTTATTCTGTTTTGGCATTTTCCCTGATGAAACGTTTCACGATTCTTACTGACTCATACTCATGGGTGTTTCTCGCGTTGTCGCATAATAAAAATGAACTTTAATTTTAATCATGAGCAGCTTGGACATCTTGCTTGGTAAGTAAAAACGCAGCGTCCGTTTATGATAAGATGGGGATAAGGTTTCACTCACAGTCTGTCCCCGACCCGTTTTGAATTATACTGCTTCTTTGCCCCCTACCCGTTTACCCGTTTTAATTTAAGAGCAGCCCTTTAAATTAGAGACGTTAGTATTTTATATAGTTCTTTGTTAGAGACCCCCTTGAGGCTTTGACCCATGCTGAGTAAAAGTGTCCCCTTTGCCCCTGTGGTCTGGGGTTAGAATTATCAGGATAAATCGTGAGACGGAGAAGAGCATTGAAATGAGAGAATGCAAAGAATAAGAAATGCAAAGTTAGCGGGATAAGAGAACTTTGCATAATTTCGTTCTCTTCATAAAAAGAAAGCAGGCTACATTCGCATTCTTCACAATTTCTTTCTCGAGTGTGATAGAATCTTAGGAAATGGTTTGATTGATTAAAAATTGATATCTGGAGTTTTTTGTACTACTCATACCGTTAAGGATTAGAAACTTTTGAGGTATACCCTTGGCTGGTTGTCAGTGATAAACAAGAGGGGTAAGTAGCAATAAACTTGTAAAAAAACTATGGAGGAGTTCCTACTTTATAGTTTTAAATAATACATAGTAATAATTAAAATGAAATTAGAACCTGGTTCAAGCACAATTTTCTACACAAATGTCAGAGAATCGCCTGCCTTAAGTGGCAATTGACAACTGCATATTCTGAGAGCTGTCAAATCAGTTTGAAAACTTGACCTAACCCAGTTGATTAAGAAGTAAACTGAAAGTGAGAGGTGAGTTGTGAATTTTTCAATTTGTGTTGCTGTTTTTACAAATTAAATGTGTTTAATTTTTTTGACAGATTTAGGGATGCATAGCAGTAAACGAGGTGCTGATATTACAAAAATGAAAGTTCAACTCGGACAGCAATGAGGCATTTTATTCAATGAAGTTTAGTATTGGAAACAACTTGAATCTATAGTGTAAAGAGAAGACGCCGTTAAGGTGGAACGGTTAGTTCTTTATTTTTTGAGAAGAAAGAATTATTTTATTATGAAATTTATTTCTGCCTTAGTAATTTACGGAAAATCTATGTTATGGTTTTAACTATTAAGTTTATCGATATCGTTTATACATAATCAATTTATTGCAGTCGAGCCATGTCGGACGTTGATGAAGAGCCACCCCCGGTACTTCAGCCGTATAATAGGAATCGAATTGTTAACCATTCAATGATGCGGTTGCCAGTCCAGCTTACTTGGAAGGGTGTAGAAATATACTTTCCAAGTGTTGTATTGACGCGGGAGTTGAAAGAAAAGGCCGATGAGGCATTGAAGCAAAGAATCATTCGGGAGTCTACTACGACCGGTTTCTCTCCTCGTGAGAGTGAATCTGAAGAAATCTCCACTAAAGTTCCAGAAATATTTGATGATGGGGAACAAGATAATACGACTCTGTTTAAACCAGCATTGCCAGTGCCACACTCATCGAATTCTAAAGAAGTCTTACCACGGCAGAAGAAAAAATGCTCAGTTTGTGAACGGGAATTTGCAACTGGCTTTTTATTAAAACGACACATGAAGGTTCATTCAATAGGTAAAGGGAAAAGCAAACGGAAACACGGTCCTTGCGAAAAATGTGGCGCTAGATTTTTGTCATCTTCATCCTTCAAGAAACACGTAGCCTCGTGTGCAGTTGGCGAAAAAAGTTTCCATATTCATTCTACGGTGATTAAACTTGAAAAGAATGATGAAGAATATGAAGATACAGAAGCAGAGGCAGCAGAAGAAACTCCTGAATCTCATTTCGATAACGGAAGCTTAGAGGCTTCTCAGGATGCTGAAGTTAATGAAAATGTTGATGAAAAACTCAATTCGACTGTAAATAAAGGATGGGGGGACATGTTTTTGGAGAAATATAAGGAAAGGCAGCATCCATTACATTTAGATTCAGAAGCCCTGAAAGCCAAACTGGAAGAGAAGAGATTAGCTAACCTGAAAAACGATTCGACTTGCTCCAGCGACTCCAGCGAATGCATTGTCAAAACTGAAACAGAAGAGACTCACGATATCGTAGATTCAGACCCTCAACCTGGTACAGACAAAGAAGTATTTAAATGCAGTGCATGTTCAGCCGTTTTCATAAGTACATCGTTCCTAGACCTCCACGTGCAGAAATGCAGAATAATTGGTTCGAATACCGAGCTAGGACATTCCCCACCAAACGAAAATTCATCGCAGCAATTCCAATGTGAAGTTTGCAATAAGGAATTCAGTAGTTATAAGAACCTTTACAGTCATCGTAAGATTCATAAACACATTCATAGATCTGTACCCGTATCATGCGATATTTGCAACAGAAAGTTCTCTGCTCCAAAATACCTCAAACAACATGTTCGAATCCATGAGGGAGACTCAATGCTTGTCATCGGTAATGTAATAGGAAGTTTCCAATCAGGAAGTCAAAATTTAGGTGTAGGATCAGCAGCAAATATCGAATCAAGATTAAACTGCAATCGGTGTGGTAAAATATTCGCAAACAAATATAATCTTCATAGGCACACCGTTTCTAAAGCATGTTTAGAAAGCAGCAGCAACTTATCAAGAGGTACAAGTGCAGTGACACTACAAGTACGTGATTCCAAAAAGCCCTGTAAATGTTTCTGTCCTGTATGTGGGAAGATGTTCATGTGGAGAACTTCCTTGAATCGTCACATGAGAAATTATCACAATCAAGGCTTTAAGTGCAGTGGATGTGATATGTCATTTACGTCCTTGACACGCTTGAATGAACATTGTAAGACTGAACTACACATCAAAAACTATCAAACCAAAAATACATCTGATTTTCCAAAAGATTCTCAAAATTATAACAAAAAAGAATCCCTTTCGTTCAATTGCGATGCTTGTGGAAAGCAGTTTGAAGACAAGATGACTTTGAGCCGTCACTGCTTGAGTCATGCCTTGGATGAATTTTCAATCACAGAAGGGGACCAGCTTCTGTCGTCTAAAACTGTGTTGCCAAATCCAGACATCCTTAAGATAAGTAGCTCATCTTCTGAAACAGTTATTTCTAGAACATCAGGTACTATACCTAAGCCAGACACAGATTCTTCTGAGGCTAATGTAGGATTAATCTATTCTTGTAACTATAAAAGCTGTACGCATGGATTTAGCCATGACGAAGACTTGTGGTATCACATTGAAAAGAAGCATAAAAGTTTGGGTAACTTATGCTGCAGCCGGTGTGGCCAAGATTGTGATTCTGAAGCTTCACTCTCTCTGCATAATAAATCAGTTCATTTGATCGAAGAAAGTGGAAACGAAGAAGATGTGGATGAATCTGACCGGGACAATCCTATCAAAGTAGAAACTCAAGAAGTACACTTTGAAGATGATTATCAAGAAAGTCAAGACGACTATCACGAACCCCAAGACGACTATGATCAAGATAATTATGAGGTCGAAGAAAATTCAGTGCCTGAATCCATGGAGTTAGAGAGGCTTAAAGCTAAAATCCTTCGGAATAATAAAACCGAACAACCTTTCGTTCTTATTAGTTCCGAATGCCAATTGGCAGCTGAAGAGGCCTTGAATTCACTCGATTCAGACGACTTTGCTGAAAATGACAACCATGAAAGCGAAGGAGACAGTTTTCAGTTGCATATTCCAATTCAAGACTACTATACCTGTGAAAACTGCCCTAGTCCCAAGATTTTTTATAACCGAACGAGGTACATTTCTCATCTGAACTACCATACCTTCGTTAAAAGGAGAGGCATCGAGTGGTCGGGAATTCGAAAAAGGAAGGGAAAGGGGTTTGGTATTGACAGCCTTACTCCTATTCAAGATGTATACCGATGTGAAAGCTGTCCAGGAAACAGAGAATTCACTCAGAGGAAGGCATACATAAATCATCTAAATTACCACGAAACGATGAGGAAAAAAGGTCGGGAATGGGTTATCGGAACAGAGAGAAAGGGACTACGGCGTCGAGAAGATATCCCAGATATGGATGTTTACACTTGTGAAATTTGTAATGGAAAGATTTTTCCAGATCGAATAACCTACATCAATCACGTTAACTATCATGAAAAGATGAGAGCAGAGGGTCGCGAGTGGACGACAGGAAAAGATAAAGCAAGAGGAAGGCGTCGAGAAGACATCCCAGACATGGATGTTTACACTTGTCATAGTGAAACTTGTAACGGAAAGAGTTTTCCAGATCGAATATCCTACATCAATCACGTAAATTATCATGACAAAATGAAAGCAGCTGGACGTGAGTGGCTAATTGGAAGCCGTTTGAGAGGCAAGCATCCCGTGAACATATTGAAAACTATCGACGAAAATGATATTCCAGATATGGATGTTTATACTTGTCCATCTGGATGTTGTAGTGGTAAGACATTCAACACTAAAATGGCATACATCGCTCACTTGAAGTACCACGAAGCAATGAAGGCTAGGGGTCGTGAGTGGGCAATCGGGATGAAGAGGGGTCCAAAATATTTATTTTCCAACGTTCCTGTCCAGGATTCATATACCTGTGATAAATGTGAAGATTCTCCCACTTTTACCGAGAGGGACGAATACATTTCTCATTTAAAATCGCACGATGAATCACGGCCGAGAATCATAAGCACTGGAACAAGAAAAAGGCGCAGAAGGACCAGGCTCCGCTACGACATCCCTTATCAAGATGACTACACTTGTGAAATCTGTGAAAATCGGGTATTTACGAATCGAAGTAGTTTCATTAATCACATGGCTTACCATAAAACGTTGAGTAGACAAGGAAAGCAGGGAATGCGTCGAAGAACTCGCCGAACAGATATTCCTCATCAGGATGTGTACACTTGCAAATTCTGTTCACAAGTGTACCCGCTCAGATCGAAGTATATTACTCACCTGTATTATCACGAAGTCCTGGAACCCAAAGTAGCGAAACAGAGAGCTTTGAAAAAGGGGGAGGTCAAAGACCAAGCTAGTGATCTTTCCACAGTTCCTGTCAAAAGCGTATACTTGTGTAAAAGCTGTCCTGAAATCAGAGTATTCCACGACCGATCTAAGTATTTGCAGCATCTTAGCTACCACAAGTCAAAGCAGAAGCAAATCGACAATGAGTTGAGCAAAGAAGATGCAGAAGTGGCTGAAAGAGAAGACATTCCAAACCAAGATACGTACGTCTGTAAATTGTGTGCGGAGGACAAGATCTTTACTCTAAGATCGAGTTATCTCAAGCACCTGAGATATCATAAAGTCATGCAAGACAAGACTTACCAATGTTCAGTGTGTGAAAAAGCGTTCAGCAGCGTCTGGAACTTATCTGCCCATGCCAGGACCCATACTAACGAAAAGACTTTTATTTGTGGAGACTGTGGAAAACGATTTAGGATGAAGCACGGCTTAAAAAATCACCAGCCGAAGTGTAAAAAAGTCCCTTGTAAGTATACTTGCCACTGTGGAGATAAATTCCACAGTATTCAGTTCCTAGGGGTTCACGTAAGTAGATTCCATAAGGACGGATCCAGTCAGCCAGTACCAAAAAAATTCCGTTGCTATGTTTGTAACCAAGAGTTCATCCAAGCGTACGAGCTGAAGATGCACGTGAAAGAGTTTCACCCAAGTGATTATTTGGAATTTGTACAGCAAAAAGTCTCGGAAGCAGCTGCTACTACTTTTGCTTCCGGTAATAGTGCTGGAGATTTTAGAAATGAGGAGAAGGATGACAACGAGCCTTCCCCTTTCATACCTGAAATTGTTATGAAGACTGAGAATGTAGAAATGCAGTCCTTGAAACCTGAACCTCCTGAAACTTTCCCCGCTGATCCAACACTAGAAGAGTCAACTTTGATTACCCTTCCTCCTGCGGAAATACCAAGTTGGAACTTTATTCCCGAACTGGAGGACATGGATACTGATCCCAATGAAGAAGGACATGATTATTATCAAGAATTTCTCCCCGAGTCTTTCGAACCTGAAGAAATAGAGGTCCAAGCATGTGCATTAAATTCTAATGCATCACTAGAAGCCCATGGAAGCAAACCTACTAGCTCTACCGAAACTGAATCAAATTTTAAATCTTCTGAGACACTTAATGAAAGCAGCAATTCGCGAGTCAGTAAGAAATCATTGAATCACAATAAACCTCCTGGCCGCTTTAAATGTGCCTTTTGTTCGAAAACGTCTCATAAGGAAAAATTCATAAAATCTCACCATAAAGTAAAGCACCAAAACTTGGGGCCCTATAAGTGCCTCGAGCTCGTGGATTCATCGAATAACAAAGACACTCCATCTTACACCAATTCTAATCTTGGTCAAACGCTCGTTAACTGGTCAGCAGAACAAAGCTCGGCTGTGAGTAAACTTCTAGATCTACCGTCGTTAGTAGCATCCAATTCTTCAAGACCTGATGACAAACAAGTTCCTTCTACTAGTTCTACTTCAACCAGTGGAATTCGTCCCAATCCTCCGTTTCAGAATACTTACCATCACCGATATAAATGTGGATACTGTGACACGACCTTTAGCAGAGAAGTGATTCTAAGATTGCACCTCCAAAGCGAACATAAGGGCTTGGTTTTTAATTGCATCGAACTCTCAAAATTTAATAAACCGGTTGTCTCGAGTCCTATGCAATATACTCTGCTCAGTCAACTTTTGGAGGCACCAAATAAACCCGCAGTATCCAAGTCTTCTTCTACAGATAGTACGCAACAAAAACAACCTGCAGTAATAGAAACCTGTAAACCTGGGCCTAAATCGAAGCTTAGGTGTAATTGCTGCATTAGCGATACAGCCCTTGGATTCTTAAAACGATGTGTTGGCTCGCAATGCCCGTGTTATCTGAATACTAAGAAATGTTCTGATGAATGCATCTGCAAAAGTTCTTGTAGTAATCCTTACTTTAGGTTCAGAACACCACCAGTAAAAAGAAATCTTCCTGATTTAGTTCCCGTTTCCATTGTGCCAACTATGAGCATGATGGCCAATGCAAGTCCCAAGCCTCTTCCTCAATATACACTACAAATCATGGAACATCAGTCAACTTCTATTAATCCTTGTACAACTAAATTGGATCAAATGTTAGCAAATACTGCGCTTGCGGATGATGGTGTCCAAGCGTCATCGTCAACAATGCCCCGCAGACTAAGCCTTCAGTCCAACTCTGTACGCGTCGTTCCAGACCTTCAGCCAATGCAGGAAATGAATTCAAAGATTTCAGATAATTTTGTGAATTGTTCTGAAATGTTAAAATGTAGATATTGTGTGGAAGAGTTTGGAAACCTCTCCTCCTACTTGACACATCAATGGAGCCATAAGTATAAATCCAAATATTGTTGCCCCCTGTGCAAAAAGGAGTTCAAAGTCATCAGTCACCTTGTACTTCACGCGAGGACCCATTACAATCATTTCCCCTGTCCCACTTGCTCCGCCTCTTTCAAATCCAAGAATGACCTCAACTCCCATTTCAAATCAACCCACAGTCCTCAAGAGTGCACCGTTTGCAGGATTTTATTCCCGACAGCGCTTGCATTGGCTGCCCATATGCAAAAAGATCATTGTTTGTGCGAAATTTGTGGGGAAAATTTTGGGAGTGCTTACTTGCTGAAAAGGCATCTGGAAGTCAGCCATAGTGTTCCAGTTGACTCGCAATACAGTCAAGGAAATGCGGATCCGGAGATTCAAACAATCGACATGGACATGGAGGACGTTGAAATCCTGGAGGAATCGGAGGAAGTGGAAATCCTAGAAGAGAGACCAGCATCCCCGCCGATGCCGGTGATTGTCGATAGTTCCAGCGTTGCTGTAGAACCTGTCTACCACTTTGTTGACATCAATCAACTCATTCAAAATAGTCAAGGAGTTTGAAGGAAGACGCCGAAGAGGGCCTTATGAATACCTTGTTAATATAGATAAGCACATTTCTGTATAAATGTTCCTCCTTGATTCTAGGTAAGTGAAACGTTATTTTTCGTTCTTATCTTCTTGTGTTGATTAAAAGCGACAGTCTGGTCTCCTTTCAGTTTCAGTTGTTCAGATTATTCCAATTCAGATATGTATCTTAAATATCTTGTTGGAAATTTAAATTCTATTTAATGATTTAAGGGTTATTTTTATTGTTCAAAACTTGCTGAAATCAACTATGTTCGACATTCTTACTGTTTGTTGCATTCTCAGACACCTCGGGGCTCGGACTGTTTTCTTTCTTTTTAATTACAATTCAACTTATATGGTTATAAAATTGTCCCTAAAACGTACTACTAAACTATTTTAAAATTAATAACATCATCAAATGTATTACATATTATTATTAACTTATAATTCAGTTATTTTATTTGTGATGTTCCATAGTTCCATTATACAAAGTTTATGATAAATTAATTAATTTTCCAATTGTGGAATTTCGAATTTGTATGATATAAAATTGAATATTTGAGGTGAATAAACTCGAGCACCAGTTCCAGGTTATATGGATGGACATAGGAGGTTGGATGTCAAACTTAGTTTTGCATAGGTGTTATGACTGTTATGAGGCTCCATGGTTCAATACCCTAGAGATTATTGAATTCTTAAGGTATCTGAAATATCGATACCTAGCTTGCATTCCAAATTCCAACTTCCAAGTTATTCACTGACATCGATTGAAGTCAATTTATCGGTTGGGTGTTTATTTTATAGAAGCTGTGCTTTTATACTCTTTTCAGGGTGCATAGAGAAATAGCATTGTGAGTTTTGTGAGTAAGTTTACAAAAATATCGTGGGCAGGCTTGAATACACTGGAAGTAGGCAGTATGCATGTGCAGTCAATGTGAGTTTGGAAGAATTTACTTAACCGGCTTTAGCTTAGTTAGTATTTAGTGAAGAGTTCGGAATTGATTGGCTAGGATTTATAAATGATGAAATAGGTATGGTGAATTGGCAGGGATAACGAGATTTAAAGACACGAGAGGAAATATTCGGTGTGGTATTCTTGTTCTTCTATCGACTTGGGCTTGATTGAGTAAGTATTTCAAACTCAAAGTTTACCATACAGAGATCCTATAGTTTAATACATAAGTTTTTATATGTATTTATTTTAAGGAAGATGCTGAAACTAGATGAGATCATTCTAGACTCCCTAGAAGACCTGCAATGGTCAACGGATATCGAAAGTTCAAGATTAAATTCAACTGTAGGTGACTGGGTTAACTATTCCAACTTGGTGTCATGGATCACAACAGAATTGAAAGCTGTGACTCCGGACATAGAGGAAACTGTGAACCCCATAAAAAGTAACGATGACCTCCCAGGATTCCGGATGGAGCTGAGTTCCCTCCTAAACGAACTAGGATGTCCATACTCCCCTGTGATGAGCCCACCTCTTTCCGATCGGTTCGATACCCCTGAAAGCAAGAAAATTGTAATTGGCTTCCTACTGTCCGAATTAGAGGCTGGGAGGATGTTGTATGTGAATAAGTCGTCGAAACAGCAAATGAAAGTTGAGTTGAGTGAAAGTCCTACAGCAAAGATATTACGAGAAATGTGTGAAGAGTTTGGTCTAGGTAAGCCTCCAGACTCAATCACTGCACAAGGGATGTGGACAAATATTCTGAATAAGGCCAAGGGAGTCGGGACTAGTGCTGGAGTTCTGGACCCATTATTCACTGGTGTTCTTAGTCCACAACAATGGTTGGTTTTCGAAAATTATCTCACTGAGTTCAAGTCAGATTACGGAATGAGAAGAGAGATGCTCCTGAAAAGGCTTGATGTCACAATACAGTCCTTCCATTGGTCCGACAGACTCAAAGGAGATAAGAAAGATCGAATGAATGAAGAATTCAGAAAATTTAGGCCTAGTTTAAGTACCAGCTCCAATGTCATTTTAAGTGATGTTCTTGCAGCCCGAGCTGATTTACCAGTTTTGGAGAAAACTTCATCCACTTCAGTAAGGAAAAATACAAGATCTGCCATAAATGATGTCGTCATTGGGAAAGTGCCTGATCGAGGGGGACGTCCTAATGAGGTAGAACCCCCACCACCAGAAATGCCTAGTTGGCAGCAGCGCCAGGGTAAGCTTTTTAAAACATACAGATTTTTTCATGGTGAAGTTTAATATTGTTTTTTAATTAGGAGGATCGGCTAGTGGAGCTTCAGGTTGGATTCAAAATCCAAATCAACGTGGCCAAAATCGAGGGGGTGGAGGCCCACCACGAGGAAGTGGCCGTGTTCAAGGTGGTTGGTCGACTCCTAAACAAGGGGGTCAACAACAGCCAGGTGGTTATCAGCAGCAGCCAGTAGATAACTACCATAATGGTGGACAACACCAGCAAGATTACCGAGGAGGTCACCAGCAGCAACAGCCATACGGGGGTAGAGGTGGAGGTGGTGGCGGTTACAACCAAGGAGGATCTGGAGGATACTATCAGCATGATTCTAGAGGAGGTCAAGACCAAGGTGGAAACTATTATCAAGACGGTGGAGGGGATCAAGGGGGTCAAGGTCAAGGATACCATAGGGGTGGGGGCCGATTAGGGGGAGGTCGGGGTAGGAGAAATTGAAATCAACCCAAAATTTAACAATAATTTAACAATAACAACTTTATTAACACACGCCAAAAACTTTGTTACAATTCTGTATTTATAGGTACATTTAGATATTTTATGTTACAAGGTCAGACTCGATTTAAAACGGAATCTCTGTTGATTTTATTGAAATTCTGCATTAAAATTCCATTGATAACTACATGCGAGTTGTTGTTCAGAAATCTGAAATTATTTCATCGTTCCGCCTCTCCATTCTCCAATTAAGATCTCAACCTTGGATGCCAATGCATACTAGTACTCTGAATTTATAATATAAAAATGGAAACTGCAATCATCATTGCAGATACTAGGATTGGTTTTGTTATTTTGATTTTAGGAATAATTGGCGAGCATTCTTGCAATTTTAGCCCGGTTAGCCCCGGTATAATAGGCAGAGGGGTCAACCGAAGGTCGCTGTCCATAATTTCCATACTCCTCTCGTTGAGCTGAAGCGATGTTGGCATTTGTGTTGAAGAAATTCTGGGGACGAGCCATCGTATAGCTGATGGCCACCAGGACCAGGATCATCAAAATCTGGAATCGAATTAAACCAGAGTCAAACATCTTACCTCACAAATACTGTCAAATATTATGACATGTAAAACATGTAAGTGTCCCAAAAATTCATGGGCATAAGCTTTAGAAAAACGCTGAAAACTTACTGTTTTAATCATGACTGCTGACATTTTCTGTCTTCTGCTTGAAAGTTGAAGTTATCGAGCTACAGTGTTCCACCTTTCAACTAACTTTTTTCTTTTATATAGGGCTGGTCCCGGTTCCAGAAAAATTCTCCAAACTGGCGAGATGATGCGGATAGTTACAGCCACGAGGTTGCCAAGAACAAGGCAGAAGAACTGGAACTACTGGAAGACTGACAATGGATTAGTTAGGATAACCTCGTATGAAAGTAACCCTGGCAGAAAGCAAGCAAGTTTGTCCTCTATTCTTTTCATCTCGTCGTTATTAGATTTAGAACCATGCGTCCATACATATGCAAGGAATACATCAAGCTATTAACTATCAAGTTTATCTATGGAACTGAAAAAAAATTGCATCCCCTATCCGTGCCAGTATTTTTGGGCAGTGTCCGCCTAATAACGCACATTTAGCTATACTCGCCCTTGTTTGACGGTACATCTTCAAGTCCACCACCATGGACATAATAAACATCCAACTTCGGTGGGCAAAAAAACTAAGATAAATACATGTTAATCGTCTTAAGTCTATTACACAAATAATCCCAACTGGTTAATAATGAGATATGTTTCTTCGAAACCCGATCGTAGAAATAAATGTAAGTCAAAGAATGATCCAATTTTTCCAAAAAATCCACATCTTTCTGTGTATTTTATCGTCATATCGTCATTCATGGAAGTCGACGTTGATATGGAAGTTTGTAGTATCCTCAACAAGACTAATAAAGATGGAATTAAAGCTGTTTAGATTACACAGATGAAGCTCATCTTCTACAAGATTGATTACATTTTTTATTTTTACGGTAGACTGGGATTTAATACTCTAGCATGAGCCTGGCCTTGTACAGGTAGTTAGTTATTTACAAAGGATGATCCTGACCATGTCCATGAAATCCCAATCTCACACAATGATGAGGAAAACATATATTACAAACGTAGGTATACACATACGAATATGCCCTGCTGCAGTAGTACTCATGGTTCGTATGTAGTTATTGTAGCCCAACCTATTCCAGCTATTTGACAAGTACCCTATTTTCTACTCTCGATCTCGACTGTTGGGCAGGTTTTGTAAACTATAATCAACAATGATCCTAGCCTGTAACCTATGGACTATGTTCTAGAGGGTTACAATTACATCTACAACCCCGGTAGTATCATTGTTACGAGCTCAGGTTTTTTTTTGTATTAATAACTCCTAGGCGTTTTAGTGTCTGAGAAGACAACAATGAATCTTCCATCAGGCTCTTCATTGATGAGCAGACGGTTGACGGCGTTTCGTCACACGGCATTTCGTCACTGTTTCCGTTTCTCAGCTCGAACGAACAGACTACTTGATATGAATTATGGTAAGGCATAGTCAACAGTGACAAGTTTGGATCTTGGGGGTGACAAATTATAGTGGAGACTTGTGTATTTTTGTATAGAATTATGAGATTGTCTTGACTGTCTTGAGGCATGGCTATAGGGCTTTGTCAAATTGTGAGGCGTTGTAAAATGCATTATGGATAATAATTAAATTGCTTTACACGCTTTTAATTTCAATGTCACCCTCGGAGAGGAGACAGAGTTATCACACTTGTGCGTTATCTTACAAGAGAAGAGTTGAACATCTTTATTTATTTACAATTAATTTAACACTATCGTGTATGGTTAGAGATTAGTGAAATGTCTGCACTTCCGTGTATTTTACGCATGGAGGGGGGCAGGCAGATACGTTAGGCGTAGTTAGTTTTCAAACCTTTTTTGATAACCCCTTAATTGTTCAATCATGCATAAAAGGATTTTGTATCACTAAACAAATTATTGAACTGGGGTTTTTGGGGTTTAAATTTAAAATTTGAAGTCTTTTTAGCCCGTTCGTTACGGCTTTCTGTATGTCCGTCACTTCAAAAACTCGCGACGCGACAAGGTTGACCAAGAATTTTCACGAATTTTTTCACAGACGTTCTTAAGGACAATCCGTGAAATTAACTATATTATGGGACAAATCAGATTAAGGGATGACCCGTGGGGGTCGACCTCGGGGTGCATCTCAAAAGACTGGCCTAGAGTCAGAAAATTATCAAAGTTTTGTGCAAACGAACAAATTTCGTATTTGCTTGGAGTAGGTTTTTTAGCAATGCTTCATGGAACTTGGTAGATGCAGAATAGAGAAGTTTAATGATTTCAAATGGATGACAAGGGATTTAAAAAGGAAATCCAATTCTTTCACCTGAGTTGCTATTTTTTTGGACAAGGCATTCTTAAAATATTCTGTTCAATCAGGTTGAAGATTTAATTATAAAAGATTAATCTTCCAAACTTCCTTTAATAAGATTTACGCATTTCTTTACATTTAATTGTAGAACAGATATTCACACAACACAAATATACGTTTCTGTTTTCGGGAATCCTTACTTTTATCATTCCCTTTCAAATCTTTAGTAAATCTATTCTATAACCACTTGAACAAAATAATTAAGTATGATTCAATCGTGGGTCTTAACCTTAAGATCTCGGTCTCATAAATACAGGGGGTCATCCTCAACGCATTTTCATTTCGACATATATCGTCAACGATGACGGACTTGTTAGTATTTTACTGCACTAAAAAGTAAAAGTGCTAAAAAGTATTTGATTTAAGCCCCTTAGGGTGTCGGTGCTGTATTTGATTTAAACCCCTTAGGGTGTCGGGGCTGTATTTGATTTAAGCCCCTTTTGGTGACGTGGCTAAGGTCGGAAGTGTAAATTAAAACATTGAGTATTAAATAAATAAATTTACCATGATTATGACGATGATGAGTGTTCTCTCCCTTCTAAGCACTGTGAACCAATTGAATGAAATAGCCCCTCCGAAAGTTCAGGCTGGCCCTGTTGGAAAAGAGATTAAAGCTGTTACTGAGGTAAGTATGTTACCATCGCCGTTCTTTTCATGGAAGTTTTAAAAAAACTGTTAAGAATGAATTGTGTTTCAACGCAAGGATTTTTTCACTCACAAATCTGTAGTTACGTACCCGGGTTGGAGATAAAATGTGGAACGAACATTCCAGAGGGGACTCGTCGATGCTTCGGTGGCTTCGAGGTATTTCTATGACCTTTTGAAATTTTAATCATTACAAATATCATACAATCTCTGTTTCTAAAAAAATTTACCTCAAGCCAAGAAAATGGACATTGATGGAGCAGAGAAGATGGTAATTAATGTAAGAAACGAAATGAGAACTGATTTTTCATATAATTATTAAGTTTAAAAAAACTTGTTAACTAAATTCTTACTGAGACATCGGGTTATTTTTCAATCTGCAGCATTTGAAATGGAGAAAAGATATCAAGATGGACAAGCTACGGTTTGGAGAACCAAAGCCAGACATGCTGAAGAGGTTTTGGTACCGTTTGTCCGGTCACAGTAGGAACGGTAACCCAGGTACGTGTATGACATTTCATTTCTAATTTTATATTGACAAGATTTGCTAATAGCTCTGACTTAAGGTAACATTAGTTTAGCATGAACCAAGGACTAACCCCATCTTTTTTATACTGTTTTAGTAATCCTGCTGCAATTCGGAGAGTGGGATATCCGTAAGTACGTGGATGAAGGAGGGACCCGAGAGAAGTTCGACGAGCACCAAGGTCAGATGTGGGAGAAAGCTTTGTATGCCGTCGAGCTGGTCGAGGGGAAAATGAAAGGACCCAGAAAAGATAACACACCTGTCCAGTACATCATGCTTTGCGATTTGAATACATTCGCTTATCGACAACTTTCCAGCTATACCTGTAAGACTTATCGATAGAATTATTTATAATCTGTAGGTCATATGTCTAGTGAATACTTTATATTTACTTTCTATCCTTCCTTAGCTCTTCAGTTCATTTTGTCGATGGTGTTCAATTTTGAAAACAACTATCCTGAGGTAAACCACTATTACTATTATGATTAGCACTTGCATAATATTTTCGTCTTACTATATGATTCAACTGCGTATAAGAGAAGTTTTAACAGCTACTTTCCCCATAGTCATTGCTATCCGGTGAAAGCATGCTTTCTCTCCAATATTATTCGAACGTATATTTATTTATAGCCCGTTCATTCAGGCTTATTTAAAAAAGGAATCGGTTGAATTATGAATTACAGGTTATCTACTACTGCTACATCATTAATGGTAAGTAACCTACAGTTCTAAAAAAAATGCTAAATATTATGGAATGTCTCTTATAATATCGTGAGGAATGTTTTCTCCCTATCTGTAGCCGATTGGGTTTTCGAAATGTTGCTCAGAATTATCAGACCTCTGATGGCAGGCTCAATAGAAAAGCTAAAGGTTTACGGACAGGAGAGACCCAAGTGGGAGAAAGTTATTCGGAAGCAAATCGACCCTGTAGGGATACCATTTCGATATGGTGGCTACTCTAAAAAAGAACGAGAAAAGCTCAAGCTCCCATCAGAGTAAAACCTTCCTCAGTCTTTAGTTAACCGAATGCAATCAACTATCGACCCACTTGTACGGAAAGGAAAATAATCAGGTCACGAACTAGATTTCATTACCAATAATTTTAATTACACAATCAGGTCATCGTGCACTCACTGCTCGAGTAAAAAGGACTTCTCCTTTAGTGTCAAACATATCAAATTCATCTTGATGTTAAACATAATCATGTCTGAAATGAATAAAAACTAATCCCAAGACATTGTGCAAGGAATCCAAGATTGAATGTCAGCTTAGAATCAGTTGGCTTTCACGCATTCTGATGAAAATGCTTGACGACTGGTCACATTCCCAGAACCATTGAGACCCCCTTAAAAAGCCCGGGGGACGAAGAAGCAGTACATCACCTCGGGTGACGACTAAGAACGAAGATACCAAAGCTTTATGAGCCGCATGACCATTTCCCTTCCATTCCTTGGGAGGTGCTGGGTGCTGATGTCTCAAGTACAATGAACATGTGAACTGAACAGGAAGGGTTGGGATGGAAGATACACAGGATACCGTAATCCCTAAGCCTGACTACCTACTCTGGTCTGGATACCACGTATAAACTGAAGCTGTGATGTAACTAAAGCACCTACTAATACATACCCGAGTCCCATAAACCGTGATATTCACGATCCCAGGGCAGAGATCAATTCCCAGGACATGGGAAGCAAGGCAGGGCAACCTCTGAGAAGAATCTCAGACTCAGACATTGGCATCATGGCATGGCACACAACGACACAACTATCTAAAATACGACTCCAGCCCTAACCTTCTTGGCTGTCTTAGTATTTATAATATTAAGAGGAAACATGCTGCCTACACTTTCGAGGAAGAGAGAAGCTGAGTGATTAAAATCGGGATGAGATGTTGAGAAACATCTCAATTCTGTCACCTGCTCACTTCTTAAAGGTGTCCTCATATCTCTTGTACACACTTTTTGGGTGTACACGAGTTTGAGAGACTCGAGAGATAGTTTAATATCATCTACGTTCAGATCCCCACTTGTAGGCACTTGTAGGAATCGATAGGACTCAGCCGCCTTGTTATGGCTTCTCAGAATTAGTCACACAAGCTTCGAATGTCCAAGGAGTCCAAGACTTTGGTTAAGAATTTCCCATGAGTTGTTGTGAAGGAAGCTGAGTCATTTGTTCAAGTTATGATGAGGTATTGTAAAGTATGTGAATGCCAGGATGATAAAGCTGATGATATGGCAGTTAGACTTTGTCGTGGAGATGGGAAATAATGATCACACATAGTGTTACATGGAAAGGCTGAGAAGAAGGATTTCATGAATCTCTGTGATGATATTCTGTGGTATGCCCATCAGGAAAGCGAAATGTGATACCGTGTACCATTATATTAAAATCATTGATGATACTGCGGAAAAACTAAACCAACACGATTACCAAGCATTCGATGACAGACGTGGGTTTTTTTTATTCCAATTTAGAAAAATGCATCAAGATGTGGAATTCGAATTAATGCAACTTTTCAAGTACATGAGACACGATACTCGATTCATACCCTCCTCGTCTCTGGTGTTGATATCATCAAATCGCTGACCTCAATGACCCACGGTCATTCGATAAAGAACCGTGATGCTATCTTAAAAGTATTCCTGTTTCAAATTCTTATAATTTATCGTCATCCTTGCTAATCCCTTCCTGATTACAAATTGTGATGGAATTTTATATCTTACAGATTAAACGAGGCCCCCTTTAAATACTAGAGGAAGACTGGAGTTTTTGGAGGTATTGCGATTCCCCACTCTGGTGTCCAGCATCGGGATCAAGTCATGGGTAAAATGTGATAACCGATTATCTAAGGAAATCAAGAGCCTATGATTGGGGATGGTGCTGGGAGTGTATCTAAAAAGGATTGCATAATGGAGGTGGTCCAGTGACGCACAAGATAATGGAGAATTACAACAAGCTATAGAATACAACAAGACTTGTGATATCTCAAGCTCTCCTCAGCCATCCAAAAAGTCCCAGATGGTATGCAGGCGGTGTGGATAGGGGACTCCATGAATATAATATTCTGATTGTATATCCATGAATCCATTGATTACTGGGTATCCATCCGGTGGTGGTGGCATACATGTCTGAGCTGCATCTGGCTACTTGAGCTACTACTTGGAATTGGAGCCATCTAAGCAGTAGTACATGGCACATGGTCATGACATTTGAGGATAGGGAACTGGAGCTGGTAATGCTGCGTGGTCTGCCATGTCAGGAGATAATGGGCAAAAGTGTCGACAAAAGCCGTGAGTACCGATGAATGGGATGTGGCTTCGTTTCCTATGGCTTGGTTGGATCCAATTTTGGATACTCCTCTCCGACTCTCCAGACTCTCTCTATCTCGTGTGGCTCAGGCAGTACTACTCTGGTCCATTATACTATGGCCAAAGGAGAGCTGTAGAGAAAGAGCAATGATAGGTATAATATGGGAGACCCATAGCACCACCAATAATAACATCAGGCCACCTCTGCCACACAAGGTTCCCCTCTCTCCACTCTCCAAGATATTCCTCACCTACAGAATTGGTAGAAATATTATGCTCAGGGAGTAGACTCAGCTTCGAGTTCAACTTGCATGGCAAACAACTGCTTAGACATCACATCGAGCATTTCGTTCAAAATTATTATTCACACTATTCACATCGGCCTTAGTTTCATTATCGACACCTTTGCCAAGTCCACAGGGTGGGGCAGTGATTCGGGATAAGCGGTGAGTGACTTTTTTTTTCTTCTTGGGGCTTTTTCGAACATCGGGAACTTGGATTTTGGATTAAAGGACGAGGTGGATTTTGTGGAGAGAGAAGCGCTGCCAAGTCGGCTTGGTGTGCATGGTATTACCCTGCTCTAGTTTCTCCAGGCAGTGGTGGTGCAGTCTGGGATGACTCCTGACTCAAACTCTAACTCATTTTCTCCTTTCTTGTGTCATTTTATTATTTGAAACTGAGGTCAAGTCAAAGGTTAGCCGTTTATTTTCTACACCTGTTCATGGGTCCTCTTTTGTATAATTTACTAAGCTATTATTTTTTTTGTACCACTGACCGACTGTCGCTTCAGTATAGTATGAGATTTTTGGTTAGGCTTCAGTGCACACAGTCTGCACTGACTGAGGTTTGGATGTGCTTATGTCGTCATTTGGCTGCGTAGGCGAATTTTTGAGTCATTTTGGAGCTTCAAGTTGGACTGGTGAACGGAGAGAGAGAGGAGATCTGTTAACGTGAATTCATTATCCTTGTGTGGTGGTGACTCGTTTTCCTCGTTCTTAAGATTAGTTTGGAAATTGTGAATTGGGGAACATGAACTATCATGTGAGATTAGAGCTGGCTCTTTAGACACGTAGGTCAAGTACTAACTCTGGGATCATTATAAATTCATACGCTGCCAGCGTCGCGTCTTTCATACCGCGATCCCGAGAAAACAAAAAAAAATTAAATAATAGTTTGAATATTTTTATATTCTAATTACAGATTAATCTTTCAAGTGCTGAGGATGAGGATGTCAAGGAATTAGGAAGGCTCTGGAATTTCTAAGATATCAAAGAATTATTTCCACGGTGGACATGATGCATTTCAAGAAAAGATACACTCGGCTCTTGGCTCAAACGTTTTAAGAGGTCAACGATCCCAAGCCCAAGCTGTGTACGTAACAGAGAGGTAAAAGACATGCTAATTTGGGTTTAGTATTTGCATGAGTCTCATATACAATCATTTACATGTACATATATTAATTTTTGGGCAGATTGATTTGTGAGCTCGGAACTTCAAGGAATTTAGTGAGAGTATCTTCGAGTGACTTTCTGAGGCAACATGAGAACTTTGCGAAGTGGTAAATCCTTACCGGATTCTTCGGCTGTCCGTCGACCAGCATCGACAACTGTTGTAAGTCTACTGCCAATCTACACTGAAGCTTTTAAAAGCTAATACACAAGGAAAGGAGAGGTCTAATGATATAACATGGTTATGATTGCTTTCTTACTAGGCTCCTAAAGCAGAAAGTGGGAAAATATCTACCCCCACGCCAAGGAGAGGAAGTACTTCCGCACTTACTGGAAAAGAAACTTCCTCCAAAAAGGATCCAGTCATAGCTACATCTAATAAGAATGAAACGAATAAGACGACGAAGCAACGAGCTGAAGTGGCAAAGCAGAATTCGATACCGAAAGCTGAGAAAGAGACCAAGTTGGTTGAAAAGGTTTCAGAGGCAAAAAATGGCTTGGGTAAATCTGAAGGCGAAGGCGAAACTGCTGCAACAGATGAAGCCGAGGAAATTTCTGGAGACGTTACTTCTCCAACAAGAGGAAGGCCAAGGAAGTCTGCAAGGAAAAGTTTACCTAAGGTTGAAGTGCCACCGGCACCCCCCACTGACCGATTAGCCAAGACTGAAATGTGTCAAGTTTGTGGGATGGGATTTACTAGAAAGGCGACGCTCCTTCGTCACAGTAAAATTCATGAAGAGGAGCCTCCAGAACCAGAACCTCGACGACGGGCCTCTGCCAAAATTGTAAAACCTGTAATTCCTGTATCCCCGGCTGTTATTACTTGTGACGTATGTGGATTAACTTTCACTCGGAAAGCTCATCTGGATCGGCACGCTTTGCTCCACTCAGGTGAAGCTTTTAAGAACATTAATTAACTATGCTTAAAATTTATTTTAACCAATGATTTTAACATAAGATTTTTGTATAGGTGAAAAACCATTTCCTTGCGACTTGTGTAGTCAGAAGTTCACTAGGAAGGACCATATGTTATCTCATCGTGTGAAACATAATGGAGAGACTTTGATAAGTTGTACGGTATGTGGAATGAACTTTCTAACAATGAAAAGTCTCGATGACCATGCCCAGGAAGAGCATCCCGCTGCTGATGCACTGCCCGATACTTTTACTTGTGAGACGTGTGGGAAGTATTTTCTCCAGAAGAGATATTTACAGGCTCATCGGAAACTGCACATGAGGAAGCTTGTTGAGCTTGAAAATTTTGAATATTCTGAACTTGAGTATCAATCCGCAAAACAAGGGTCAGGGATAAGCCCTGAACCTGCTGAAACTCCAATTAAATCCAAAAAACAAGCGTCACGACCGAGACAAGAAAGTGCGGATAGTCAATATCAATCTGGAAAAGAAGATACAAACGAGGACCCTGAAGAAGAAACGTCAAGATTGAGAAGATCCTTAAATGGAAAAAAATCTAATTCTCAGAAACCCATGGTTTTTCTTAATCGTGTGGTTAAGTTGAGTGCCGATTTAGCTCTTAAAACGCTTAAAAAGTGTGACGGCGATGCGGAAGTATGTGGACAAGAGGATGACGGAGAGGAAGAAAACGCTGATGGCGTAGAGGATATGGACCTCGATTACGAAACTATGGTCAAGCAATACCCCGTTGACGGAGAAGCTGATGAAAATTCAGAAGACGCTTATGCATACTCATCAACCCATCCTCAGCAATTGGAATGTTCTGTGTGTGGGAAGGGATTCACTGATCGTGCAACGCTTAGGAAACACTACCGAGTTCATAAGAAGAAATTCATCTGTCGATTCTGTGGACTGAGATTGGCAAGTGCTGGAAGCCTTATGAGACACAATCTAATTCACACTGGGAAAAAAGAATTCGGGTGCAAATTGTGTGGAAGAAAATTCTCCCGGAAAGATACGCTAGCTGTTCATTTATCGGCCCATGACAAGTCGACGACTAGAATGAATATGCCAAGACCATATCTTTGTAAGTTCTGTGGAGCCAGCTATACGATGAAGTACAACTTAATTCGGCATCTGAAGATGTGCCATTCTTCATCTTTGAAACTTATCAAAAATCAACTTCAAACTATGGGGAATGATGTCGATTTTTCTTCGGCTTCTTCATCTTCAGCCGCTGAAAAGGACATGGTGATTTCCCTTATGCCGGATTTAGACAATCTACCTCAGAGATTTGACGATGAAGATGGGTTTGAGAATCATAAGATCAAAAGTGAGCCGATTGATTATGACGAGGAGGAAAATGATCAATGGGACACGTTTCAAGATGAAGAAGATAACAATTTTGATGAGGAAGAACCCCAGGAAACTGATGATGTAAATAATGAAGCCCTCGGGGAAGACGACAAATATGCTTGTAATCACTGCGGTAAAACTTTCAAGAATTCTAAATCGTTGAACACTCACAAATGGTATCATTCCAGGGAGAAACAGTTTGTTTGCCATATCTGCAACCGCGGATTCAAATACTCTACGGATTTAAATCGTCATCTGAACACCCACGCATTAAGTAAGAGCAAACAATCGGCAATGAATTTCCAAATGGGGCCCCCTCCTTCTCTTATTATTCCCAAGCACCCGAAAATTCAATCCAGGCAAGCTGACTTTCAAGTACAACAGCAGAAAGCAGTCAATAACGCTTTACAGTCCCGTCCATTCGGATGCAAGCTTTGCCCTCAGCGTTTCAATCACCGGTCTAATCTATCAAGACATGTAAGGCTCCTTCATAATTCGGTCGCAGCTCGGAAACGGATTCCGAATTCCGTCAATTTACAAAACTACTTGAAGAAACTCCAAGTCAAACGAAGTGGTCAGATGCAGATTAATAGAATAATCCAGCGTCAGCAGCAAAATCTGGTCAAAGCTTCTGAGGAAGCTGATGAATCCTGGAAATCATGGAATGGAATGAACTTGTCCGAATCTCCTCTGGAGGGACCTTCCAAGTTTGATGACGCTAACAATTCGGCAGTAAAGGATTTCTCTTTTTCAATCGATCTCAATTCCAGCCGCCCCTTTTCATGCAATGTTTGTGGCAAGGCATTTGAAAACAAAAGTAATCTGTGGACCCACATGAGAATCCACAATAAGGCATTTTCGTGCTCATTTTGTGGCCTTAAAGTTGCTACTCATGGAGACCTTGTACTTCATGTGCGAACACATACAGGTAAATTCTAATTTTCATTTACTTTTAGTACAATTGTGATGAGATTGATGAGATTAAGTTTTATTTTACAATCTTTTACGTACATCTTATAGGGGAAAGACCATTTTCATGTGATCTGTGCGAGTGGAGATTCTCTAGAAAAAGTGCCCTGAATAAGCATACACAAAAGTACCACACACCAGGAAAAGGGAAAGTTTTAAGACCCTGGAAATACCGTGAAGAGCGGCTGGGGGATAATAACGGCAACCTAAAGTTCAAATTCATCCGATCTAGTCCTCAAAAAGATGATTTCCAGATACAGAAGATGGGAAACGCTAATTTGCGAGTGGCTATCAGTCAAAAGGCAACAGGGCTTGGGAATTTGCCTAAGTTGACTCAGAAATCATCGCCAGGGATGATGCCCCTTAAACCCCTTCCTCGACTGGCTCCTGCTCCTACCCTACAGCCGAATATGAAGATATTGAAATCCGTCCTTCAGGGGGGAGACATGGGAATGCAACGGGCTGCTGGGAAGCTATTGAATACAGAGCCAGGACCTAGTCCAAAGCTTCCTCTTCTTCAGAAATCTCCTGCTGTAAGCGCCATATTAGTAGGTAAACCACCTGGCCGTACCAATGTAGTATTCTTGTGCAGAAAGTGCAAGCAATTAATCACAGGGAAAGCGAATTATATAGAGCATATGAAAACCCATCAGACTTCTCTACCTGAGAACGAGTCTCAAAAAGTGGAGCTTAAGATTAATCGAAACTTTGAAGATATTGCTGCAAAGCCATTCAACTGTGATGAATGTGGACAACGTTTTGGACAGAAAGCGCATCTTACAAGACATCAACTATCTCATCAACAGTCAGAAGCAGCCCGTTGTGATATTTGTGGAAAAATCTGCTCGTCTCTTGGGTTTTTAAGTCGGCATTACCAATATGTACATCCTGATACTTTCAACCCTGCTGAACAAGCACGATTTAGAGTTTCAGAGCAAGATGGAAAAAATGCGCGACAGGATTGGTCCGTACCAGAAGTAGTTATGGATGATGAAGACGTTGAGGATCAAAGTGAAATGGATCATTCAGAATCTCATAAGCTTAGACCAAATCATAGCTCGTCAAATGAAGATGAATTGGATGAAGAAGACGGTTCTCATGAACCAAATCATATCTCTCCCTCAAGAATAGGACAGGATGGAACAGATGTTCCCATTCCCTGTGAAAGGTAAATTTTATTAATTGTATGCCTACTTACATTTTATAGTGAGTAGCTTATAAATGGTTCTGTTTGTTTTACTGAGCAGATGTGGAAAGGAATTCAGCAGCAAAAAAGCAAGATCGGACCATGTTTGGTACTGCAAGCGAAAAAAAATCCATCGATGGTAAATTATTTAAAATAAAACATTTTCACTTGTTAGTCAATGATCAAATCGGTTTTTAACATCTGAGATGGATTAAAATTTGCAGCCCTGTCCCTGATTGCAACAAAGAATTTAAATTGAAACACGATGTTGTTCGGCACCTCAAGCGCCACACGAACGACAAGCGATTTAGTTGCAGCGTCTGCCAAGGAAGGTTCTACCACAAGCAAGATTTAGATCGGCATCTCCGTAGCGTTCATAAACTCATTTTAAATGACTACCCATTCCCCTGTGATTTCTGTGAGATGCAATACATAAATGAAGCTAGCCTCAATCGCCATATGAGACTCACGCATGGAGTCGACAGTTCAGACATTGCAATCGAGGAAGATGGAAGTCAGGGTCAACTGGGTCAAGGATTAGTACGAAGTAGAAGTAGCATGGAAGATGAATACGAAGATTTCCTGATTGAGAATGACATGGACAATGAAGAGTATGAAGAAGAAGGCAACGATGAAATGCCCGACCCTAGCAGTTTCTTGGAACAATCTATGGGGGAATCTTCTGAGCAGCAACAGCATGATTGCGAACTTTGTGGAAAGTCTTTCTCAACTCGGCAAAAATACATGTATCATAAATATTATCATGAAAGAGAGGTTAGTTTATAATAATTTTCCTACAACAGTATCTTATTTTTGGCAAACCGTAAATTTTGGTGATTTATTGATTTTCTGTCGGCTCTTCTTTTCTAGGCTAAGTACAACTGTACAGATTGCGAAGAAAAGTTCAAACTCAGATCTCATTTGGAGAGACATATAAGGACTTACCATAACAATCTCAAACCTGTTAACAGGATCCTCCATTGTAGTCAATGTCCAAGAAAATTTACGAGAGAATACGACTTAAGTACACACATAAGCAAAATCCACACAGCCTTGACTCCACCCCCTCATCCCTTGTCAATATTGAAGACAACTCTTGTTATGGGAGACCAAGAAGACGAGCCGCCTAGTCCTCCCACAATCTCAGTATCAAAGGCCAAAAGTGACTCTCTCACAGAAGGAACTGGACAAAAGAAACAAAGTATGCCTTTGCTAATCTCAAACCCTGCACTGCAGAATTCTGACGATTCATCAGGAGAGTCAGAAGAAAAGGGAGTACAGGAAGATGATGATATCGACCAGATCAATGACATGTGCCAGGGCTCAGATGACCCTAAGGCGATGGGAGTCAAAGACGGCGTTTTTCGACATTATAATGGTACTTACACTTGTGAACTGTGTGGGAAGATTTTCAAAGAGAAGAAATCCGCAGATGCTCATCGATACTATCACAATCGTGAAGAGAAATATGCTTGTCAGTCGTGTGGAGCAAGATTCAAACAGAATAGTGACCTTCAGCGACATAATCGGATTCACCACAATTCAGCCAACCCAAAAACTTCTATTCACTGTCCACATTGTTACAGAAGCTTTACAGATGACCGTTACATGAGAATGCACATCAGGAGATATCATTCGGAGGAGTCTCAGCAGGGCTCGACAGAATCTTGGGGTACTGACGGGAATGTAAGTGGAAGTGGTGGTAGTGGCCGCACCTCACTCAAGAAGAATAAATCTAAACTTCGAATTAAAGATGAGCCCACTGACTACGATGATGCTTTTGAAGGAGATGGATCTGGTGCAACGGGAATTTGGAAGTCTGACGAAGATTTGGTGGATTTGACGATTGTCGAGAATGAAGACGAGGAGGAGAACTCATACGTGATTGAGAACTGGGGCCGCTCTGTCGGTGGGGAGTCCAAAGGCCATGATGAGGATCTTTATGATCAGAGTGGGACTGAAGAGGATATGAATGCCATTGAAGAAATGGAATACCAAAATTATAAAGGGATGAAAGAGATGAAAGAGGCAAGCAGCAGTAAGGCTCAGTCCTGTTCAGTGACGTGTGGATCTTGTGGAGCTAAATTAGAGGATACTAATGCAATTAAGCGGCACACCTGCTCTGGAAAAGAAAGTGCAACTAGTCGACGTGCAGACACCTCGGCATTTGACTGCAAGATTTGTGGAGCCAAGTTTGCAAGAAGCAATGAACTGATCCTTCATAATCGGGTTCACACAGGGGTTAAACCATTTATTTGCAGTATATGTGGCAAGAACTTTGTCCAACGGGCTGATTTAAATGCTCACCTCCAGTCCGAACACAATCAGAGTATGCAAGTGTTTGATTGTCAATTTTGCCCAAAAAAGTTCTTTGTGAGGAAGTCGTTGGATTCCCATAGACGGAGGCATCATGGAAACATTATCCAGTTTCATAAATGTCGTCAGTGTGGAAGGCAGTTTACTTCGCAGAGATTCTTGGATGCTCATGTTAGGAGCTGTGGTGCAGGAGATTCTAAATAGTTAGGTTAGAAACATAGTTAGAAAGGGACAGCTCCTGAATCAACTTAAGATTAGTTAAATTACAATTCAGAAAATTCTAGAATATTGTCGTTCGAAATTCAGGGATTCGAATCAAAGCATCCTCGTCAGTACTTCTTATTTTTTAAAGCGTATTTTCCTATCGTTTACTTGCAGCTTGTGCTTGTCTGTACTTGTTCTATTCTATCATTTCAATCAGACCTTACAGGGTTGCACCTGAAGTCAAACTTGCTGTAATAATTTTTAGTAAAATCTTACAGATAATTACTAAGGCTTAAAGGAGAGGTAGATCGTATCTCGTATCGTATTTATATTAATGTTGCATGCTAAACGAACACTTGAGAGGTTTAGATTTTTATACTTTTAGTACTTGGCCTTTTCTCTGTTAAAAAATAGTACTAAAAATTAGTTACGCTTTTGTACACAAAATTTAGAGCAATTAGAACTAGTTCAATTCGAAGCTAATGAGCTAGAGTAAAATAAGTTAATTTAATGTGAGTTGTACATAATAAGAGATTTGTTTCTCTTCAGAAATCTGTTAACCTTGCTTGGGAATTTCTAAATTTTTCAGAACTTATTTATATCTGTATTGGTTTAACTGAACTTCTGTGTGTCTGTAAATCTATGTATTACAGTACTAGAGATATAGCCTATCGCATCCTAGCATTTGTTACCAAGATAAGAGTCCATGTATGTGGACTAGAATGTATTTTAATAAAATAGTCTTATTGTTCCTTAAGATTTATTCAAGATTTAATAAACGAGTTTAATTAAAGGAATTATATTTAAATGGCTACAATTCTTCAAAGTCGTACGAGTCGTACCGACTTGTTGCGTTTTTCGTCATTTGTTTCATGGGTTTATCTGCAGGATAAAGTAGGAGGAATTGATTTAATTAAATTCAGTCTTTTTTAAGAATAATTAAATTATAGGCAAATAAAATATAAACGAAATTAAGAATGTAGCTGAATGCTGGGAAGGTGACCCTCATGGACATGAAAATACTCATTCAGCGGCAATTGAAAAATGTTTCCAGTCTAGCTCGAGGCAGTACTGTTTAGTAGAGCCAGAAGATCTCCAGTAAAGAAACTAGGACTTAACATTTTGATGTTAAACATTACGCGAAATTAGCATAATCACCACTGCCACTTCAGATTCATACACGGGAGGAGGATGGACTAATGTACAAAGTCCACTCTCAACTTATCTTGTTTAGACCATCCATGGGATACGGTGAGGCTCACCACATGACAATCGGCTCTTGACTTTCCTGTGACAGGTAAATATTAAATACAATTAAATGTCCACGTTGTCATTATTGAATATTTACGTCAGCTGGAGTAGTTCTTGTAATTTTGAGTGCTAGCCTGCTAGGTCAAAAGTCAAAGGTAGGCTATGAAGTTTAAGACTAGAATGTTTTTCATTTGTGTCAAAATAAATATTTTATAATTATAAATTATAAATATACTCGAATAATTTTTAGTTCAGTTGAATTGAATATTTCACAATTTAATGAAGGTTTTATTTTTTTAAACAGAATATCGAAAAATTCCTAAGTGGTTCTGTGACCTGCTGACCTGTCCCCTCTGAATTAAGGTTAAAATGAACATCGGGAAGAATGTTTCGGGGATTATCTGTCGATCTATAAATTATCGTCGAAATCAAGGATTTTCCATTGCCGCTTCCAGTGTCCTCAATGCTCCACCAAGGGATAGCCCTATCTCTGCTCAGCCCCTTAAGTAAGCCCATTTGATATCGTCATTCATAAGATAGTAGCACTAACCACCATTGCCGTTAATTTTAATAATTGATTTGATGGCATCCGCTGACCTATTGTCAAATACCATCTTAGTTTTAAAAGGTTAGTTCGATAGCAAAAGTTGAACTTACAAGGAAACTAGAACCGCAATATTCGTCGACATTAAAGTCAAGGACGTTTAGTAGGGGTGACGCTACGTTACGCCAGCAATTTTTGACAGATAGGCCCTGCGTGAAGGATTTGAAAGTTTTAAGTATTGATTAATTTTAGGCCGTATCGGTGACTGTGAGTGTGACTTTTTTGTGATTTTATTTTTCTCCATGCAGGCAGTGTTAAAAGTTCATGATCGACCACTGATATTCATTAACTGGCAAAACTGGCGATCTTCTAAGAACCGTTGGAAGTTGGAACATTATTTAAAAAAAATCGTCTATAAGCCTTTCTACTTTACGAGACTCATCGAACAGATACGTTTCGAGGGAATATGGGGACGTCTATCGTGGTCATTCGACCATTTCGTCGAGAAGACCAATCGGGAGCGCAAGAACTTATGAAAGAAGGTACGATGGAGCCCGTTAATCGATTCTTCGTCAGTGCCCTAACAAGGGAAATAACGTACCAAGCTGTGGTCATGGTGGCTGCCTTTATGTTTATCATCGGTGGGTTACCGCTCCCTTACACGATCACAGCCCTTCCGGTAGTTCTGATCCTGGCCTATGTCTCAATTTGGTCAGCCCATTATTACAAGGCAAAATATCTGCACTCAGATCTGATAAATATTATGAAATCTTACATGGGGTCTGACAAAACGTGCTTCTTCGTAGCCGAAGCCTTCTACAACAAGACTGACTCTCGCTGGAAGAGTGAGAAGCCTGGATTTATAACGGAGGTTGATTTTGAAAAGCTAGACAAGACGGGGTTGATTTCTAGCAATCGAAATCTGACTCGAGAGCTTGTGGGAACGATTGGTGTGACGAGGGGAAAGGAATCTGCAGTCATTGCTTGGCTTCGGAGAACTTCGGTGAACAAGGCTTGGAGGAATAAGGGCGTCGCATCTGCCTTGGTTGACCGGGTCACCAAGTTTTGTAGCCAGAAGGGATTCATTGGCATTGAATTGGTTACTACGGAATGTCATGATAGTGCCAGACGTTTGTATGAAAAGAAAGGATTTGAAGTCAGGGCATTTTATCACAAGAAATTCTTCCGGCTGTCTGGACTGGCTATTATGATGTATGCTATGCATCATAAGACTCGTCCATTTAAGGATACGGCTGTGAATTCATGAAGAGGCAGACATTCTGAAGAAGACCATAAATAATGTACTGGAGGGTTCATTAAATGCTGGATCAACCTGACCATTGATCTGGAAACTGTCAGTGCCTTTACTGCCTTTTTATGTGTTGGTTAGACCAATGATTAATGTATATTCGAGTACCTATATAGTTATCCCCATCTGGTTTAAGTATTTATTATAAGTATGAACCGAATCTCAAAAGTATTGATAGTTGTAAATGTTATAATGCTGGTTAATTTATTTTGGGCTTGCCCTTTCTTGAGATGTTTATTTGAGTGTAAAGGAATCACTTGATCCCTCATCTGGAGATAAGTATATAGTCTTGGTCTTATAATCAGTAACTATACGTATCATTTCATTTTTATTTATAGTTCGTATCTGTAAAACCTTCCATTTTCTGCTGAATGAGATTAATAAAGTAACTTTATACTCTGTGACAGCTAAACATTTGGATGGTAGTAATGAGTCGATAGTTTTATTAAGGACTGAGTTAGCTGTCTGTGTTTAATCGGTTGGGATCGTATTCGTAAGCCTAAAGAGAATTGCTACGTGCTTAAGTAGCTCAGAAATTAAATACGGCATTCATAACATAGATAACATAGGTGACGAAACTTTTAATATTCTAAACAAATATTGTTATAAGTTTGGTTCGATTCTTTAGCAGGTAGGGCCGGGGTGATACATTTTGATGTTGACTAACAAGATGGAAAATCTATTAAATAATTTTATTTTCAAATGCAAATCTATGTTTGTAGGATGGACAAGGAAATGGATGGTGCGACGGTGTTGGCAAAAGCCTTGAAGGATCAAGTAAGGTTTTAAATATTATTCATTGAATTGGAATACAGCATAAGTTATGGTATTAAGTCTGTTTTTTGTTATTTTATAGGGTGTGGAATATGCCTTCGGAGTCGTTGGAATTCCAGTGATCGAAACCTCAATGGCTTTCCAACAAGTTGGTATCAAATACATTGGAATGAGGAATGAACAAGCAGCAGCCTACGCTGCACAAGCGACAGGATATTTGACCCGAACTCCTGGAGTTTGCTTGGCAGTGTCTGGTCCAGGAGTGGTCCATGCTCTTGGTGGTTTAGCTAATGCTCAATCAAATTGTTGGTGCGGTACACTTTTTCTTTACTTTTTGTCAATAGTGGCAATGACTCAATAAAAAATAATCCCAAGATTCAAATAAATAACTAAGGGTCATGTATGCAGGCCGATGATCTTAATTGGCGGTGCTTGTGACCGACCTCAAGAAGAGCTTGGAGCATTTCAAGAAACTCGCCAAGTTGAAGCTGCTAGAATGTTCTGTAAGTTTTCTGCTCGTCCAAACTCGGTTGAAAGAATCCCTACGTATGTGGAAAAGGCCATCCGTCTGGCTACTTATGGTCGCCCAGGTATGGTCTCAAAATATATATAATTGTAAACCTTAAAATGTGATGGATCCGTAAATCGTATTTTGAAATTTTAGGTGCAAGTTATCTAGACTTTCCGGGAGACTTGCTGAATCAAAGGGTGGCAACAGGAGACGTAGGATTCCTTCCTAAACTCGCCCCACCGCCAGTTTCCGTTGCTCCTCAGGCGAGTATTGATGAAGCTATTTTACTTTTGAAAAATGCCAAAAACCCTCTAGTTGTAGTTGGAAAAGGAGCCGCTTATGGTAGAGCTGAGGTCAATGTGAACGAGCTTATCAAACGCACTAATCTTCCCTTCCTACCAACCGCAATGGGCAAGGGTGTCATTCCAGACGATCATCCGAATTGTGTGTCCCCGGCCAGGTCACTAGCACTTCAAAAAGCGGATGTAGTTTTGCTTTTGGGGGCTCGTCTAAATTGGATGCTTCATTTTGGTCAACCCCCTCGATTCCAGCCGGATGTGAAAATCATACAGGTTGATGTTGAACCTGAAGAATTTCATCAAAGTGTTGCTACTTCTATTCCTCTCCTTGGGGATGTGAACCAGATTACGGGACAGTTAGTGGAGGCAGCTAAAGCTAAGAACTTGAACTATTCTAGTAGTACTCCTTGGTGGGATGCCATCAATCAAAAGAAGGAAAACAACAGGTATCCAATCGATCTTATTGATTAAAATTGCGTAGGTAATAAAAATAAAATAAAATTGGTTCTATAGGACAACCGTGGCAGCAATGACCAATGACGTTTCACTCCCCTTGAATTATTATGCAACCCTCAACGTAGTACAAAATACAATTCCGAAAAACAGTGTGATCATAAACGAAGGTGCTAATACAATGGATATTGGGAGGACAGTTCTGATCAACCGAGAACCCCGTCTTCGATTAGATGCTGGAACTTATGGAACAATGGGAGTTGGTCTAGGATTTGCTATCGCTGCAGCACTTCATTGTCAACAGGAAGGGAAAGGTCGTCGGGTTATTTGTGTACAAGGAGATTCAGCCTTCGGGTTTGGGGGGATGGAAATTGAGACATGTTTCCGATATAAATTGCCAATCATTTCCGTGATCATCAATAATAATGGGATTTATGGAGGTGTTGAGAATACGGTTTGGAATGAAATGCGGGATGATGCATCGTTGCCTTTGACGTAAGTTGCCGAATTTTACTATATAATCGACGACATAATTGGCTGGACATTAACTTAATATAATTGCGCACAGAACTCCACCAAATTGCCTGACGCCGAATTGCCATTACGAGAAAATGGCAGAGATGGGTGGGGGTCAAGGATTTTACTGCAACAACCTTGATGAACTTAAAAGTGCTTTGGAGAAAGCGATCCAGGTTCGTAAGGATAATTATAATTTCGCATTTGTAAAGGACGTTTTCATCTTAATGTATTAATTAATTGTTATAGGAGAAGGAGAAACCGACAATCATTAATGTGATGATAAATACCGCTGCTCAAAGGAAACAACAAGATTTCGACTGGCTCACTCGATCAAAGTTGTAGATGTCGATAAGTATCCAAAAAATGTATGAACTTATCGAAGAAACTGAAATCCATGACTTATGTACCAAACTTGATAAATAATTTACCAAAGTAAATCCAGGATGATTATATCTAAATCTATATTTTCATGGAAACCCACAATTATGAATGTGACTGGAACAATTTCTAGAAAAGCTTTAAAAAAATAACTAATTTGTCCGTAAACTATTTCGGAAAAATAAATATCTAAATTCCATCACAATATTCACTTTCATTAGACCTACCAATTTCTACAATGTCAAAATTTTTAGGTATCAATGCATTAGAAAAAGTCATGATGACCATGAGTCGTAACTATTCTTCAGTTCGCAGTGGACGAGGCAAAGGGGAAAGTCAAGGTCCTCTAATTCCTCAAAGTCCAGAGATCTCTGCAGTCCCTCTCCCTCCACTTGACTTAAAAACTTCATCAGCTAAAGAATTGCGTGAAGTCTCATCAAAGATATCTCCAGAAAAATCTGCTTCTAGAAATAATAAAAAATTTCCTTTTCCCAACATGGACGACCAAGGGCTTCCGCTACTAAATCCCAAAGATTGTTTCCGAAGGGTTGAGTTTGCCTCAAAAATGCTGCAAATCCTGGAAAAAGATCCGGAGGTTTTAGACTCCATTCTATTCACTGATGAAGGTAACTTTCAGCTTTCGAAAACTAGCCAAAAACCTGTCCATGAAGTAGAGCAGACTAAAGAAGGCCGTTCAAAGACAGTTAAAGCCAAAAGGAGAAAAGTGGCCGAGTCCCAACCCTTACCTCAAATCGTATGGTGTGGAATGACTTCAAAACACGTCATTGGTCCTTATTTTTTCAACTCGTACGTAACTGGTGAGACTAGCGATGAATTACGAATCATATAATCATATTTATTCATATAAGAGATATTTTAATCTTTGCATACTTGAAGATCGGACGTATCTAAAAATGCTGAGGACTTACCTCATCCCCCAAATGCGACGTACTAATCCCAATGGGTCCATAGACGAGTGCTGGTTCCAGCAAGACGGAGCCCCACCTCATAGAAGTAAATTAGTACTTCCGCATCTCACCGAGACGTTCGGAAGCCACCTTATCTCCTACGGATGCCCTTTAGCCTGGCCCCCAAAATCTCAAGACCTCACTCCTCTCGACTACTTCTTTTGGGAGCATTTAAAAGACAAAATGATAGCCAACTACTTGCCTGATGAGCTAACTACGAGGATAGGCTTCCGGCCAAAACTTGCCAAACAAATCGAGGACATTGAGGAGGAAACGCTCAAAATGGTAATAGATGAATTCCCTATCCGGTTAGAAAAATGCTTGGAGGCGGATGGACATCGATTTGATATGGATTAGTAAAACATGACGTCAATCTAAATTATCTAAATTACAGTACAAATTATTACCAGGAGTAAAGATGAAATTGTAGCGGATACGTTCATAGTTTTATTTGCCTAAATAATATATAGATACACACACACAAGGCAACAACAACACACGGAAGCCTAAGTTGATTATTTGAGTCGGTCAAATACAGAATGTAAACTAGACTTGAATACAAATGGATTTTGTAATTCAGTACATAAGGAAAAATACGAAAAATAAGCCTTAATAGATCATTTGAGATTCAGGAGTATAGATTCTTCCATGTAAACATTAACTATAAAATAACCTAAGAGTATGACTAACACGAGTTACAATACCAGGAGATTAGTTACATCATCATTACAGACATAAATAGGTCATTTTAGTAATTCGTAATAGTAAAACGGAAGTCATAAAATTAATACAACCCTCTTGTTTGTACCAGTCAACTGTAGACATAGTTTAAAGTTAGGATTTAGGAAACATAAATACTAGTGAATTTAATAATACCGTAGGCCCTAACATAAAAATCATTTAATTATACTCTCTACATACATTAACATGAGATAAAATTAAAGATTAAAGTCCAGAGTCTTATTCAAATTGCTTGATCAGTCGAAATAAACTATATTCAAGGAAAATGTCAGCAAAAGCCTGTTCTATCAGATCGATGATTGGAGGTATAGTTGAATCAGAGTTGTCCATCTCTTGCTTAAATTCGACGAATGCCAAAGGTCCTGAAGTATCTACAGAGAATTTGCACTCAAATCTCACACACCTTTCATGTACGGCTGCAATGCGATTTCGAGTGAACAACGCACGGGTTAATTTATCTTCAATTTCAATTGGATGGTCAGTTTTTATGAGTTTCGAAAATTTCCCTGACGTCATCATGGTTTTATATTTTTCTCGCCTCTGTGCCCGTTCCATGCTCATATTTTTGCGGTCGAAAAAATACCTTGCATCTACATTCACTTCATAAATCGCTGCAAAGCTCTTCCGTGTCCCAGAAGGAATACTATCGAAAATTTCCCTTTTTTTCATGAGAATCGCCTGTCTCATTTCTTCGTTCTTCTCGATATTTTCTGGGGAATCCGACCTTAGCTGTGATGCATTGGACCGAGAATCGATAAAGAAATCAGAACCCACAGGCATCATGAAGTCATCATATCTGCGCGTTTTTAAACCTTGATTCATTCCCGTATTTTCCGACACGGTAGCTGAACCACTAAATTTTCGTTTCAGTGTCTCGTTTGAAACTGCAGAGTCGGAAATGTCTTCTTTATGATGGTAGGAAGCGTCGCCATTTGTAACATCGTCATTGCGAAGTTCGGTACCATTGACTGTGTTCTTGAATGGATTAGTAACTGGAGGTGATGAGCATAGATCCATTGTTGATGATTTAGAATCAGTGGTTTCTTGTGAATGTCTTTTTCGAAGAATGTATTCGTCCATCAAAACTGGAGTGGGGACACTAGGTTTTGCAGCCGTTTTGATAAATACCATGTGGAAAGATTTTGCGAATAAGTTGTCAGGAAAATCATTTATGATCGTAATCCAAAGGTTTGTCATTATGGTTATAAGTTTGGATTCCGGAACAATATTCAATCCATCAACCAGACTCATATATGTCTTAATGAACAGATCATCCATCTGAACTATCAAGTTGACTTCATGTTTCTGTTTCTCGCCAGAATGTAGTGGTGGCGATACCTCACGAGGTAGCTGCGGTAGGGTAACTACAGGTTTTTCAGAATCTTCTGTTGGAGTGGCATGGGATTTATCTAGCTGTAGTTCAGTATTCTTGACTGTCTTTGCACCTTCTAAAATCTGTGGCTGCAAGACAAAAGACTTTGAAATTATCAATGCTTCCTGATCTCGTTTTATAAACCTGGTCTCCGATAGATTCTGCTCATGTCGGGAACTCGGTCGGTCGGTCGGGTAGTCTGGAAGGCCGGTATCGGATGGAGCACAGAATAGGTCCATCAAATTGATTTTCAATTCTACAGTTCCAGCTCTGGGTGTCAGCATACGCTTCAGAAGGATCGAAGTTGATCGACTAGTTGATTGAAATTCCTTCATAATGACCTCCCTGACATTACCCGACACATTGAAGTTTAAGACAAAAGGGTCTTGAATACACATTTGATTTAAACGAAGGTCTTTGATCTTCTCCCAAGGTAGATCAGATAATAAGTCAGGATCTTTCTCATAAAACTTAGCTTTCTTGATTACTCGTCCAAGATAGGGGCTCAGCATAGAATTTGCTAGGTCCATGCTACCAACCATGTCAAAGAATTGTTCGGCAAGTTCCAAAATCGTGATACCATCTGCAGGCTCAGTAGTAGAATAATTTGCACATTGAGCGCCCACATCCGTGGTAGAAACTAGAGATCGCACATACTCCACGTTGTAGTTGAATCCTCCATTCCAACCATCGATTATCAATGGCGCTGCACCACATGAATTTTGCAAGAAATGTACGCTTGGGATAATCTGCTTATGGTTCAGGAAAACGAATACCATTAAAATCAGAGCGTAGTTTTTTATTTTATTAGACCCTGTGAGATGATGGAAGCCACCCCAGTAGCGTATCAGCATGATCAGTGGTAGAACTCGAGAATCATATTCGATGAAAAATTTGGCAAGTCTCGAGTTTTGAATTGAGAGTTGAGAATTAAAGGATAAGTCCACTTGTATCTCGGTTTTTCCATGAATCAATCGGATAATTGGAACACGCGTTGCAAACACAGGTATCACACTAGAGAACAACGCAATGAATTTTCTTCTCGGATTAGAAGATGAAGAACTCCACTCAGGATATCCTGACTTCCTGAGGCTCTTGGTAATTATACGCAGCAAGGTATCCAATTCTTCAGCGTCTATTCGAGCTATACTCTGATTTTCTGTCATTGAACCTAATTTATATTACACACATTAGTATTTAATTAAAATTATCTATGCTCTATAATCAAACACAAGCTGAAGGCTAAATACCGTTTACATCAACGAAAACATCAATGTCTCCATCCTCCGATGATATCCCCGATAAAAATGATCCGAACGGTTTCAAAGCACAGTTTGGAAAGTTCTTCTGAATTTCAGTTGAAATATCACGCAGTACTCGATATCTTAGAATAGTTTGCTTTTCATCAAGGGTCACCTTCTTCAAAAAAATTGACAGCTGCTTATCAAGAGATTCGTCTCTGAGATTTTCGATCAAACTTTTGTGTTTGGCCGCGAATAGTGACAACTTTGGATCTCCAATCCATTTGTTCCCTAAGGATGAAAAGCACAAAATATCTGTAGAGCACATCGCCAGATATTAAATTGCTATTTAATTTAATATTAACATACATTCACGCGTAGATACACATTCCCTTTCCTTCAACACCACAGAAATTGTGTCAATTTTAGGAGTGAGCTTCCAATATGTTAACACCTTATTCACCATTGATCTGTAAATATACATATTATACATCTTTAATTAGCACGTAGTAATTCGTATGCAAAGGCAATCATAAATGTTTGTAAATATTAATAAATCCATACATTGAGTCCAAGAGTACAATAAAGGCTTGAATATGACCGGTGTGGGCTGATCGCTTGAAATATATGTCATGAACGAGGCCGAAGTCAGAAAAATACTTGACGAATCTTTCATCAGTTATGGGCCAACGGCAAACAACAGGACACCAGCCTACGATAGTTCGGTCCTTCATCTCGGATGAGCTGAAGTGAATGTTCACATTGGAAAGCTTTTGATGGTCATTGGATATCAGATGGGAGGACCAATGATAAATATTCCGACACTGTACATCGCATATCTCGCACCACAGAAACATGTCATCCAGTCCACACTGTGGGTGTGGTCGGTCTAAGTCCACCTCTTTCAACTTCTAGATACGAGTTTACCTTCTTCTCTGTAGTTTGTAGTTCTAGAACAAAAATTGAGGTATTTTAGATTTTTTGCATGTAATGTAGTGCTGAGTAAATATGAAAGTAGGAATGGATTTATTTACCCTGTGACTGGTGGGAGCAACTATTTAAATAATTAATAAGTTACACCCTAATGTAGCTTACCTTTTAAAAGTGTTAGACTTAGACGTGTGGGATATTCTATGTTGATGTGTGATGCGTCCTTCAATTCGCACTACCACTCGTCTTGAGAATGTGATGCATAGTTGACTGAACACATGGCATGCATCCAAGCATTTTTTAACATGTCTGAGACAAGAACCAAGATGGAGTACCCGCCGAGCTGGACTGGAGCCGGCACTGACTAAAATAGATCAACTTTAATTTATCAACTTTATGATTTCAATCAAATCTAAAATAGACTGTCTAAAATATGCTGACCCACTTGACCCAAGTAAAAAAAATAAATGAAAATCTCAATCCCGAATGTGGAATGACGAAGACGAGGTAAATTATCAGAATTATCTTTATTTTAAACTTTATATTAGAAGGACAAATGGGTAATTTTCAATTGTTTACCTTGACTATGAAGATTGCAGATGTTAGGTTCTTCTAATTCCCTTTGTTGAGTATCGTTAGAGTTGATGGGATATGTTTTTGAAAGTTTTGATTTTAAAATACAGAATTCAAGAAGCCAATGCGTACATGAAGAGCACATTGAGCAGTCCTCACATGTGCTTGTTGTGCTTGAAAGTTTTTTATGTGCTGGTGGTGGAAATATTTATGAACTCGGCGGAAAAGACGGACAATTCCTCTCAATAGAGAATAGGAATAGGAATAGAGACAATTCCTCTCAATGCTTTCTTCTCGTGTGCTGACGCTGAGCTTGTGGGGAATTGTTCGAAAAACCTTGTTTAGAACTATTTCAGAAAACTGTATGCATTCAATAACTTTTTACGTCTCAAAGTTTTTGCAATCATCAAAAGACTTAAAAGAAAGAAATCCTTATATTAAGGGAGTTAGCAGTAATTATAATAGTCACAAATTCTCCTATTACCCCACATGTTCAACCTCAGCCTACCACCGACTTTCTCCAGGACTTTCTCCAGAGGGTGGCCGGGGCAGTGCAGTGATTGATTACTTACTTTCACTTGTTCTATCAACTGGCACAGTTTTTTAAAAACATAATTCCCATCAAAACAATTTTCTACGACACACCCTCCGAAACTGCTGGATTTTAGAGATGAATTTAGCTCATTCTATAACTAGACAGACGGCCAGACTTATAATTATGACGCTGCCAATCAAAATTAACATTGACCTCAGAAAAAATGTACTTTACAATAGTGGCCCCTAAATGGGCCGATAGACGCTATAAATTCCTGGATCACCCGGCATTCGGTGGGCAGTCATAAACTGATCTAGAGTAGAGGGAATGTACCCTTCCGGAACTTTCCCAGCATTCAGTTCTAAATAAGGGAACGTTCTGGGAGTGTGAATTCTGTGCAAATAAAAACAGCGGAAAGTGGTGTCCAACACGAAATTACAAGTACCTCTAATTTCTCAAGGCCACTTATCAAAGGCCCTCCACGTACCTTAGAATTTTTAGTTCACGTCTAATCATTATATGAATTAGCCATGATAACTGACATCGTTTTGAACTCTAGGTTCATTATTTTGAAAAGTAACTACAAGTCTGAGGGTCAGAGATCTTTTAGTCTGATTTTATGCTGAACTTTCCAAGGCAATTGTTAGCTGGGAGGCACTCTTGTAAAGCCATTGCATCAATTCGATTTCAAACTCATTGAATTTCATCCATATTCTTAAGGCACGAACTGAACATTTTATCATCGTCATCATCACATGCACATGTAACATGTTCCCCACGAGTCTCAAGTAAATAAGACGTTTAAAATTATTGCCTATCCAGTTACTGCCGGAAGATTAATTACAACTTACCGTGTCAGTTACGACCGAAATACCCTAATGTCCATAACTGAATCATCTCCAAGTTGATGCACAAAGTGATCCACACTCTTCAGTTACTAAGTAGTAGTGCCTCAGAGTATTTTTCTTAACTTTATGATCAAATCATCATCATCATCATCAGCAGCATAGCCGTTGTCTATTTATAGGACTATTAGTATATTCAAGTTGAGGAAACCTGCCCAAAGCAATTGGCACATTGCCTGGTCGAGGGCTTAGCATATTTAGTCTATTCCATCCATTGGATTATCAGGCCTCTTCTGTATGTACGTCTGTCTGTCCGTCCGTACAATGAAGGACTCGTGCTGTTAAATGGCATCTCTTGAATAATTATCCATTCAATATTTCAATGTGTAATTATTACTACTCTTTTAACAAGTTGAGATTAGCGATATGGTGTTCCCATGTCCCATACCTCTCTCCTTCCTCTCCTAAGTGTCATACCCCAATAATACTTGACTCTGCTTTCTTGGCAAACTGATTGAAAGCATATGAACCCTGTCTAATGGGTTGAAAAAAAAATCTCGTCAAGCCGGGCTTGGCAAATGTATCCAATATAATCATATAAGTTCTTTATGCACTTTAGTCCAGGTATACTCGACACTCGACCCTGTCACCTCTACACAAGGGGTTTGACTTTCGAGCCTTGGAACGAGCTCGGAATTCCTATAGGAAGTACAAAGAGTTTCAATCGTTCGAGGTAGATGGTAAGTACGGAATTGACAGTAGGATCTGCCTTGTGTCCTCTTGGGTCTTTTCGGCTAATGTTGTGACTTGGAAGGTTCTTTCAAGATTTGGTATAAGAGGCTTCACTCGTGAGTTGGCTTCATCCAGAGGAGTACACATAATCTTTGAGACTGAGTTCTCTCAGCATTCTTAACTTGACATCGGGACATTGAACGGACTTGAAGGGATTGAATTAAAAGCATTGTCTCCATTTTAGTCGATACATATTGAATCGATAACGAGAGGCCAGAGGGGTCAGAACATAAGTCTTGGAATCCTTGACCCAGGATTGGGCCGATTGGGGGATACCTTGGGGAAAAAATAAAGTAAGTAAGGACTATGGGTTTGATTGTAATTTAATTCTTGATCAATAAGTTAATTATATTCTTCCCTATAAATAGCATCCTATCTGACGTGTGTGTATCTTGTTATGTAAGGTCGTTCATGCAGAGTAACGATTTGGCTTTATTAGTGCGGCTGTCAAAGCTCATGTTTTCTACATTGTACATTCAACATTGTGTTCATGTCGTTAGAAATATAGAAATGACACTGTGACCTACTTGATATTCCCAAATACAGATTCCCTCTACACTATAATAATTTTACAGTTTGCACAGTGTTTATTGACTATTGGATATTTTCTTAGAGTGTGGCGTGAATTTTTATTGGAAACGAATGCAAGCAAATACCGACGGTGGTGGTGGTCTTGGTGTGTTTGAGATTGAATCAAGTGAGATAAGTGATATTTGGACTTATATCTGTGGATGGAAGTCGATATTTGGGCTTCATTAAGAATTCGCAAGCTCGATAATCTCGTAGTGAAGTCAATGATTTTTTTTTTCTTCAGATTATTCTCGAACTCTGATATGCAGTTAGGAGTTTAGAGCATAGGGTATCTAATAAATGTATAGAGATGCATCAATGGGCATTGACTCAACTATCTCGGTGTATACGTTGTTAGTGGATTGTGGAAACTGCGAATCTCAGGGTTGTCATTCAAGAACGAATCCACAGAATAACAAGTTGTTAGCGAATTCTCGAGTCATTTTACATGATTCGTTATAAGGAAATCAAGTGCAGTGAGTAATGAGTTGTTTTCCATGTATAACTTAACAAAAAACTCTTTGAGCTTGAAATAGTTTCTTGAACTTGGGTAAGAGTGAGACGACACTCCCGATTCCTCAGACTTCAAATTCCAGGTTAAAGGTTAGTCTTAAAACAATAAAATCCACATTTTTATTTTAGGATCCGATGAGTTGAAGGGGATTAAAAACTTGGAATTAACTTTGGATGATTTGATTGTGTTGTTCCTTTTATAGTAACGAATGACCTGGGTGTGGGTTTAGAAGATTTATTTTCCAAATTCGTGACGGTTTTAGATTGGACCTGCATATTATCATAATGACGTTATTTAAGGGGTGACAAAGCCTATTGTAAAATTGTAATACTACAATTCGTTCTAAAACCCGCATATTTATAAGTTCATGTGTTGATATTGTCTGGGTGGATGGGCGAGTTTTTTTATGGATGCTAATTTCAATTTTAAATTGTGAGAACCTCGTTTTGCCTGCATGGTGTTCTTATAGTTAGCATCAAAAGGAAGTTCATTAGAATGTTAAAAGATGGTTTTAAGAACCAGATTCTCGAACCACTTGCCGTAAGAACCGTCTTGCTTTCTGAAGTTATTATTTCCGCAAGTTCAAAGTTCACTAAGCCACTTGTCTTGTGTGTAACCTCTTGAAAGCTGCAGTTGGACACATTGTCCTTGACCATGGATAACAATCATATTCATAAACTTTCATATCTAATTATAGAGATTAAATTACAAGCTCTTCCAGTCTTCCAGCTTAGTCCAGGTTGTCCAGACGTTTTTTGCTCTACTGCATTTTGGAATAAAAATTTTATATTTAAATATCCAGATAATCGGTGATAAACATCTGGGCCTATATCTGTCCAAGCGGGGGTTGCTAGCCTTGACTCTTGATAAGCAGAGCGGAATCACAGAAGCCTTCGGAATCTCCGTAAGCCTAATCCGTGGATGACGGTTGCCAAATCCAGCCTTGAGAAGGAGCTAACCTGACTACATAATTAAAGACGGCGGAGTTAACTCTAGAAACCTACTTAACAACGGACACATTGACGTTAGTATTCCCTCCAGTGGTCTTCGACGGATTTTACCAGAAGCGAAGCTTCACTCGGGGCTACACCCGCAAGTACCTGTACTACAGAGACCGGAAGGATGAGGGTGCCCGCATGGGTCTCGGACAATCTCCTTCTCCTAACCACAATTCTCGGCGTCGTCTTTGGAGTCATTTTGGGTACGGTTTCTACATAAAGAGAAACAAATCCCAAGCTCTCTTGACAGGGTGGGAGGATTTGGATAAGCTTGTTTTTGAAATGTCATGATTTATAAATGGAAATATCCCAACAGGGTTCTCATTACGCCCGGCTAACCTGTCCGACTTTTGGCAGCAATTGCTCTCCTACCCGGGGGAACTGTTCACAAGGTCTCTGCAGTGCTGCATTTTGCCTCTAATCATTTCGAGTCTTGTCGTGGGTAAGTCTCCTTTGTACTCCTGCAATACAGATTTCAAATATTTGTACACACGTGCAAAACTATACATCCTTAGAGATTTTGTGAGGATGTTCTTTGAGGAGGAATTCCTTTGGGCCCATTCCTCAGGGAAATAATAGCCTTTCTCTACATTCGTATGATGGAGTTATGGGGATGGTTTAAAATAGGATTGGATATGGATCTAGCTTTGTTTTTTTTATGGTATGGCTTTGGTTGGAGAATAAACTTTTTGAAAATCATAGGCTCTGCCAGCTTGGATGCCAAGATGAATGGGAAGATTGCACTTAGGACCGTTTCCTATTTTGTCTCCACCTCATTTTTCAATGCAATTTTGGGGATCTTGCT
Source organism: Agrenia bidenticulata (assembly GCA_034694785.1). Classification (NCBI taxonomy): domain Eukaryota; kingdom Metazoa; phylum Arthropoda; class Collembola; order Entomobryomorpha; family Isotomidae; genus Agrenia; species Agrenia bidenticulata. The sequence continues at coordinate 99,796 of JAQFYM010000085.1, forward strand.
AGTCTTGCTGGTGCACCCGGGTGACCCCTCCATCCGGGGTCAGATTTCCTCCAGCCTTGTTATGGATGAGAGGAAGAACACGCTTCTGGACAACTTCCTCGATTTGGGAAGGTATGTGGGGGCAGTGTGGGTTTTACTATTTTGAAACGGAGGGATTAGATATGTTTGGGATTTATTAAATTCTAGGAACATAATCCCCAACAACATATTTCAGGCCATGTTCCAGCAGGTTTGACATTTATTAATTGACTCGAGGATTAAAGAAATATTTTTTCCCACCCTGTGAAAGAAATATTTAGTCAGTTTGACATTTGTTTTGAAATCGAATAGACTCAAACGGTCTATGAACCTGCTGCTCTAGTTGGCTCATCTGAAAATGCAACGGAACTGGTTCGCAGGGTTGTGTTGAGGTGAGAGATTTTGTTTACTCATCCTTAAGTACTTTTTTTAGTAGTTTCCAATGTGCAGAAATAAACTGGCAAGAAAGTTTATGCTTTTGATAAGCTGTCAAGTCTGAAATAGTTGTAAAAATTTCAAAGACGATTTCACGAGCCAAGACAGGTTTGACATTTCTAAGCTTTTTTCTTTCTTCAGAGATGGGACAAACACGCTCGGAATCATCACCTTTGCTCTCATCTTCGGTACAGTCTTGGGTACAATGGGAGAGCGTTCTAAGCCCGTAGTTGACGCATTCAGGGTGATTGATGATGTAATTATGACGATTGTCAAAGGAGTTATGCTGTGAGTTCAATTATAGAATCTTTAAATCTTATAGATTTCGATCGAGTCTTTAAATGTTTTTTATACCCGTATTGATTATCATTTTTCAGAATAACGCCGGTGGGAGTGGCTAGCCTCATATGCAGCAAAATCCTAAGCGTTTCGAATATTTCAGTCGTGATTGCTCAACTTGGTCTGTTCGTGGCGACGGTTTTAGCCGGTGTGCTTATCTACCAGCTTATCATCCTCCAGCTTCTTTATCTTCTTATCAAGAGGAAAAATCCATTCAAGTTTTACTGGGGTGTTATGCCCGCAAATGTCACAGCCTTTACCACAGCCTCGACGTAAATAATTCAGTGTTAAATTACATGACCAGGATTAGGAGTTGACCCGAGTGTATCTTTACTGACCCCGTAGGGCCGTGGCGTTACCGGTATCATTTCGATGCATGGAAAACCTGAAAGTAGACCCTAGGGTAGCCCACTTTGTGTTACCCATAGGGGCTACTGTTAATAAAGATGGGACTGCCATGTTCGTTAGCATTGCTTCCGTTTTCATCGCCCAGATGAACGGATTTGATCTTGGATTCGGAGAGCTTGCCACCGTCGCGTAAGGGTTTCAAAAATATTTCAAATCTTTTCTAAATTTGCAGAGCATTTTAGGTATTGTTAGTGCTGATCTAACAAGCATATTAAAATATTTGATTATATTTAGAATCGCTTCAACAGCCGTGAGCATTGCCAGTGCCTCAGTTCCAAGTGCAGCCTTAGCCTTGATGTTCATTGTCCTGAATGCGATCGGGGCTCCGACTTCGGATATCGGACTTCTTTTTGCCGTCGACTGGCTCGTGGACAGAATCAGGACGACGAATAATCTACTTGGAGATCTCTACGCCACTGTCTTTGTGGAGCACTTCTCCCAAGACGAACTTAGAACCATGGACTCGAATACTTATAATCAAAACCGTGCAAGTGTCTATCATCCTACAAAGCCCTCGTCCAATGGTAAAGGAGCTTCGTATGAGCTTAAAGATCTCCCTTCGCCTGTTTGATCTGCTTAAGGGAATTATTATTATAGGATTAAGCTTTAAATGTTATCAGGAAAAACGCATCCGCCTTGAACAACTTACAGTTAGTACAAGTGGATAATTAAGATTGGAGCAAGTATTTAAAAAGAGGATTCTATAGTTTAGGGGATGTATAGGAGTGTAGAATAAGACTGATAAGCATGGGTATAGATAATCATCGGTGACAATCAATTACAAAATCGTATTCTTGTAATCTTGTAATAGATCAAAGATTTAAATAAAATCATATTATTTAAAATTCTAGACTTTTTATCAACATTGACAATTTAAAAAAAAAGTAATGTAACGAAAATAAGGATTTTTATTATTAAATTCAAACAAAAATCCAACCTACTCGTAGGTAATCGAAAATACTCTGACTTTTTCCTCTAATTGCTTACTCTATTAATTTAATCATAACCCTAGCAGACTTATGGATCCCGAGCTGGGCCTCCTTCCCCTGAAAAATCTGGACCTTCTCGGCATCGTGGTATTTGGCATATTGGAACTCACGGATTACTTGGTAGCCGCATTTGAGATAAGCTTTGTAACTAAATTCAGACGTGACGACGACCTGAAAGATTCAAAAAATTACATCTGCAGGCTGAAGTTTAAGATAAGTGAAGGTTGGCTTATCCTCTGTGGTCTACCTGGCCAGCCCGACAGTCTTTGTACTTGAGGGCAAATTCTTCGGATTTTTTAATCAACTTGTGCGAGATTCCTTGTTGCCAATAGTCCTTATCGATACTTAGCATGAGGTTATCAATGGACATGGGGCTGTCCGTTGAGGAGAGACTTGTCAGTCCTAGGAGTTCACAAGCATCGATCCCTGAAATACGAGGAACAGTTTGGTATTTACATGTGTTTTTGCATGGATGATGATGGTGGGGGTACCTTCTTCGATTTCGTCGAGAAACCTGCTGATTTGAGCTTTGGTCTTTTGGGTGTCAGGATCTACGTAGTCCACCATGAGGGGCGGCCTGGGCTTCTTGGGATCAACTATTACGGCAAAGCTCACCCCGATTAGCTTCCCTGAGGAGTCTATGGCTTGAGAACTGATCTGTGGGCTGAGACTTAGGTGTTTCTTCACGTACTTGGGGAACCAATTCTCGACTTCTTTTTTTACATTTAGCCCTGAAGTTACAAGACACAGCTTTGGTAAAGTGTTAGTACTTAAATGAGTTAAGTTTTGATTATAGTTTTAAAAAATCACCTAAGACCACCCCCATAGGCTCATGGTGATAAAAATGCTTTAAAAGGAAATCCGAGAGGGATTTGTGATCTTCACGAAGGATCTTTGTAATCTTGATATTGGAGCTGGACGCACCTGAGAAGAGTGGTAATTAAATTTGAATCAATGTAATGACAATGTTAAAATGATATGTTGATGATAAGCATAATGATAAGGTTGAGGTATTAGTTTTTATTAAAAAAATAGCTTTTTTGGTTTACCTCTGGTGAAAACCATATTGAATTCAAGGATTCTGGATCTCACACTGAGCTTCATTATTGGCCTCGTCCATGGTCTTATAAACATATTGAATTTCTGCAAGGAATTCCCTACTTAAATGAATCCCCTGGTAAATCTCGGTGAAAAATGTGATTCGGGTAAGGGCCGAAGGATATATAAAAACTATTTAAATTACTTTCCTTTACAATTCCCCCGGGGTGGAATCTTAAAAATGCTATTGAAGGCTTGCCTATGCATTGCTTTGATATTATGGGTACGAAACGGAGGCAAATATATTTACATGGAAACCGTGACGGGATTTGAATTTTTTTTACCGTTTCAATTTTTTCGAATTTATGCACGATTACAATTGTGTCTGTTTAAGTGTGAATCCCTTATGATGATGAATAGCATTTATAAAAATGAGTCATTAATTGTAGATTGGTTTCGGCTCATTTCGTTATGAGGATATAGAATTCTGAATTGAAAACGCGTTTATTAAAAACAGACAATCAATCAATGCAGCAATATTTTAGAATTTTGAAATATTAAGAGCCCGAATCATTCTTGAACATTTTGAAAATATTTTTTTTAAATCAAATCCCCCGTAAAGTTAGATTTTGATTGATTTCAGTTATATTAAATTTGATTTGATTTTAGCGTCACTTTCATGGTGGAAACTCCACCAAGAGATCTGAAACCATGAAACTCATGCGGTGTAGTATCGTCATTAGGGATTTATTTTACCGAGACGGAATTCGGATTGTTTAAGCCCGTTAATTAAGTTTGAACTTGTGTGTAGGTTTATATTAGGATTGGAGTGTTTGACTGTCCAACCATTATTATGATTACAAAAGGGTTTAAATTATGAATAAGAATCGCAGATTCGTTATCTTTTAGATTTTAACTTCCATGTGATGTTGTAGGAGTATCATTGGTGATCTAACCATTTTTTTCTAAACATGAGGATTGAAAGAGAGTCAAGTGGGTAATTTTATTTTCTGATTTAAAAAAGTTGATATTGTAGAGTTTACAGAGTTGATAATTAGTATTTATTTTGTTACAGCCTTGAAGGAGCAATATGTTTATTTTTAATCTCATGGCTAAGTCTTCTCTATTATAATTTCCCATGGCTCAACTCAAATCAACGAATAAAAAATATACAACTTTTTCTTATAGTACCAACTTCATCTTGCAGAGCATTCATTTATTATTAAGCTTTTAACATTTGAAAAACTATATAAAATTTATTATCTCCATTAAATCCACTCGGATAGCTCCATCCAGTGTAGCTTAAACTAATCTTACAAGATTAATAACGTCAAGTATCGGTCTTTAACTTTCAAGGCAGTAATAAAAACAGACCTTTCTGTATGCACACATGGAATATGGACTATGGAGTATGAGACACACTTAAATTCACAAAGTTATAAAAGCCCGTTTTATTGTAAAGAAAACTTTGCCATAAAAAAAAACCTTCGCAAGCTTTGGCAATCCCAAAATAAAACCTTATGAGTTCCATAGCCACTAGAAGCTTAAGAGTCTAATTATGAAAAGTTAATTAACCCATGGATTCGGGTGATTCGGGTATTTCCCCCCTCAACCTGTTGTTCCCATTCTTATTCCTAATTCATTCCCAACTCATTCCGATTCCGGGAGTAGGTGAAACTGGGACAAAACACGAATAATATACCCGTTTTACAGTTGGACATTTTTTTCACGAAGCCCGGTTAACTAAGGTTAGCCCTTACTTTTATATTCGTATTCTATAGCTAACCCAACCTAACCGAATCCAACTATATTTATATTATTCCTAGTATTTCCTAGTATCATATAGCAGACTTGTGTAACTACTCCATACACCCTGCTCACAAACATTATAGGCTTAGAAAGTTTCTGAAACACCGTAAAAGTTTGAAGCCAAGGTTAGGCCTAACTCATATTCTCTATCCAACATACCCAAACTCGATGTAACTATTTTATTAGCCCTAGTGGACTACCCAGAGGAGACTTATTCTAAAAAAAAACGGGCAGAATGTTGTCGTAACAATTTTTGTTTGCAAACCCCTGGTCGGGTAGCCTGTAGATAGTGCCCGGAAAGGGAGTCCCCCCTGTAGACAATGATATGCCATATGGGAGAAAAGCCGTTGGAGAAAGGAAATAGATAAAGTGCGAAAGGAAACGACTAAGAGAAATCGATTTAATAAAAACACCCGAACTACCCAGAGACCTTCTATATAAAATTGAATAAATAATTTATTTTTTATCGACCCTAGAAAAACTCGGGAGCTCCGTTATCTCCAGAAACAGTGTCACTGTCTAATACTCCACCGTTTACATAAACATCCCCCTGCCCCCACTGCCCCTCTCCAATACTCTCCATGCTTCATAGAAAAACTGATATATATATATATTGAACATTTATTTGCAAAAATCGGTTGCAAAAAAAGTCATGACTCTCTCTCTCTCTCTCTCTCTATACAACCTGCTAGTGCTAGCTTTTTGTATGTGTCTATGCATAATCCATATATTCCATAATCCTCCTCTCTCACATATATTTCCTTTAATAAACGAAATGCACGATGCTCCGACAGGCTCATCGAACCACAAAATAAATCCACACACAAGCACACACTCCCGTTCAAAGAGCTAAGGACATAAAAAAGGCTCAAGAGTGTATACACAGCTCTTGGAAAGGAAAAATAATTATGTTTTAGCAGTTAGAGTTAGGTCGGGATTCTCAATAGAGTTTCCTACTTCAGCACAGCCATGATAGAAACGATACTCTCTACACACTAAATGGAGAAAATAGTGTCGGCTTCATCTCTGAGGATTTGGTAATTGGGGGTCTGGTCCTTCTGGTTTTAAAGTGAAATTAAATCCCAAGTCCGTACCTAACTTTTGAGAGATCCACGCCCTTGGATCATTTAAGCCCATTTAGACTGGGCTTTAAATGTATTAGCATACTTGGCTCTGGCACCTCCGCTCTCTCATGGAAACTAGCTCAATACTCAATAGAGAATCTCTATATCTAACCCTTTCAGGAGGGAATAGTAATCACAATAATTATTTAGTTTAGCACAGTTACTACAGCTACGAGCCGTTGCCCAGTGTTCCTATAACAGCAGAGGGGGATATTGGCAATTTTTCGTACACAGCTCTCTGGCTCATCTTCTTTTTTTGCATTCGGCTGCTGTGGGTTTTTTTATTTTAAATAAATGAATCTGTCCGAGTTACAAGAGTTGGATAGTCCATTAGCCTTATCTCGTAGTATCTCTCAAAGAGTTGACTGCTGACTGAATTTGGACTATTCGCTCTGGATTCTCGACCCTCTGGATATGGCGAATGGAATTGGGAATTGAAATTGCGAATCTCCTCTTCTCCAGCTCTGTGTCTGTGTGTGTGTAAAAATATATATAAAGGACTTTCTGCCAAGGCTCGTGTTTCCAGTCATTTGCAAAGTGTGGACGGGAGCAGATCACGTAGAGAAGCGGAAAAGTTTTCTATTTTTATTGGACGAGTGTGTATGGGGATATTATATTGGAGAGTGATTGGGACTGCAAGGATTTCAAAGATCAAGAGTTTTTTTCCTCCAATTTAATATTGGAGGAGTGAATAGGAGGATTTCAAAGATCGTCATGATTGAATACGGCTTGATTACAAGGGAAAGGTCCAAGGAAGTTGCTCAGTTCCTTATGGACAACTTTTTCCTTGATGAGCCCTTTGGACTTGCTTTGGGTTAGATTGGATTCTTCTTCTTTTTTGGGGACTTTTTTAGCAGGTTTTCTACACTTTGTGATTTCGAATTGGGTCATTTTAAAAATTGGGTGGGTTGGGATTTTTGGAATTTTTTTTGAGGCTTTGTATGCCTCTTCATATTTATCATGAAGTCTTATATATAGAATATATGATTAGATCAGGTTGAATCTAAGAATTATATACAAATTATATACTAGTTGAATGTTCGTCCATTGGATAGGTCTTGTAAATATGCTACTGGGTTGAATTGGATGGGATTTTTTTTAATTGTACGAGGTTGTAGAAACTTTTCTTATTCAACATGACCTCTCACCCATGTAGAATAAGGTAGATAGGCTTCTTTCCTAGGTGTTTTTTTAATGTTAAAGGTTAATATATACCTTCCTATTTAGCATGAGATTTGATTCACGTAGGATTGGGTTAGTTGGGATTTAAAATAACATTGTATGAAGTTTATTTGTGTATCTCCCTGTTTAAGTTTAACATGTTGAGGTCTTAGTCATGTTAGAATTCTGTCATGCATGATTAAAATAATTATTTAGCACGAGGTCATGTAGATTTGGGTTAAAGTGGATTTTAAATATACCATTTTATGCATCTCGTCATCTAAAATTGAGTAGTGTAAAGTGTAAACTAGATTTAGAAAAAATTTATTTAAAATGACCGATCGTGTTCCGAAACTTATTTGTGGTTTTATGGAGCCAATAATTTAACATGAAACGGTATTGACCCTTCTTATTTTGTTGATATAAACTTTAGGTTTACCAATCAGCCAAGTAGAACGTTGGTTCCCTCAGTTCCTGGATGACATGCTGGCCTACGGCGAGTCTGACCCTGTCAGCCACCTAGCCCTAGATTCGGTATCGGGGAAAATAGCCGGGGTGATTCTAAATGTAATTATCGACCCTGCCAAGCCACCCCCACCGAGTATGATGAGTTACCTAGATCCTGTGAAGGAGCCTGTTAAAATACAAGTCGTCACTTTCCTTGAGAAACTTGAAGAAGGTATTTTCTAATAAAGCTCTTATTATTCGTTTTTAATTCATACCAAAATCCTTAATTATTTAACTAACTATCTCAATTAACTTTAAAGGGGTGGACGCTGCAAAGCTGCTAAACCAGCCAGCAGAGTCCATAACATTTGCCTGCCTTTTCCTAAGTGTTGCTGGACAATTCGGAGGTCAAGGGATTGCCAAGGAATTGCTGGCAAGGAGTGAGGCTAAGGCGAAGGGAATGCCTGGTGTTACAATGGCAGTGGTATATCCATATTTATTTTTAGTTGATAGTTTTTAATTCATAATTTCATTTTAATAAATCATTTTAAAATTCGGATTTTCAGACAGACGTCACCTCTGCATTCAGCTATTCCGTATTTCGAAAGTTAGGGTATGAATCGATGAAGGAAGTGGAGTACTTGTCATATGCTGATCCAGAAGGGAACTTGATCTTCTCGAATAAAGCGGACAAGCTGGGGGTCCACACTCATGCTAGAGTTGTGGGCAAATTACTTTGAGCTTTAATTGCAATTTTAAAATGTAATTTGAATATGTAGAATACAAATTCTGTACCTCTTGAAACAAAAAAATGGGGCTTTCTAAAAAAAACTACATAAATATATGAAATACGAGCTTTGATAGTATTCTATGTATATATTACCTGTGAACCAAAGGGTTACCTGTCTGAACTAATTCAAATATAATTTTACACAAGATATATTTAAATACAGGGTGAAGCTAAGGGGTAACGAAAAAGTTGAATCCATTTGTGATGGGCAGCTCTCTGAAGATTCTGTGTACCCCAGTTCAAAGCTCTTGTGAGTTTCCGCACAGTTTTCTTAAAGAAGTTCGTATCTTGTACAAGAGGCTGTTGTGTAATGGAATTTTAATAAATAAAAGTCCGACTGACTGATATTTATGTATGAATGGGAAATGTGGTCGATGAGATTAATTAGAAATTCGTCGATATAGCATTGTCTTTATTTAAGCTCGACCAGGGACCTTGACCTACAAGGACGCTGGAGATTCATAATTGGTCATAAGAGATGCTGGAAGTCAGAGACATTGTCAAAATCTGATCTAAAATATCGTTTCCCTTTCGCTTCAGTTTATGTGAAATGTATTTGGGTTTAGTTTTCAACGTCCATTATATATTTAAATAGTTCTTTTAATAAATAAAATTACTTGAGTGCAAAATTTACATAGGAGCCAAAAAATTTTAAATAATAGCCATCTGTAATCAGCTTAACATTAGCCTTGGAATTTAATGGACAGAATAAGTTGGATCTAGGGCTCTCCATCCTTGTTGATAAATAGCCTAACAATATTTAGACAAGCAAACTAATTTTTTCCCAAGAATTATTTACACAGCCATCGTCTTGTTTACATAATGTGTGTTTCTTTAAAGCACTTGAAATTATTTATATCTCACCCTCATGATTGTGGACAAGCGTAATTAAATAGTTCCTCCGATCAATTAATATTGTCAATACACATATAATATACCTACGTAGTGTCTATCAACAGAAATTCCTTCAATCTCATATCGTTCACAGATAATCAAATTGTATTCACAACAATGGTCTTTACAGCAGGGCTTATCCTTGTTGTTATTGGTGTGTAAGGAATAAATTAATACAGGGTGCCCCTTCTCATACACCCTACCAACATAGACAGTGCAACTATAGTTGGGCCACCACCAAGAGCCCTGGTGGTCGTTCGTCGGTGGTCATTTATGTCAGTTTGTGGTCAAGTAGTCTGGTAGATATGACCCCGGGTGGTCGGTGGTTGCCCAACGATGATTACATAAAATAAATTCAATGTTACAAAATCCTTTGCTAATTGTTTGTATTATATTTCTAGCATCCTTTAGATTAGTGGATTCCCATCCTTCGGGCCTGTTCCCTTTAAACAATGCATTTGAAATTTCACAGGCATGGGCTCTCGAATTTGATGCAGAGATGGGAAGAGATTCAATCAATTTAGAACAATCCGAATCAATCAAAAAGGTTAAAGAAAAAGTTATGGACGATTTTTTATGTTACTGTCCCCAACTGATAATTTTTTTTTAAGGAGAAAGAAATGAGCGAGGCACTTGGCTTAGGGGATGAGATGGACGAGCTTCAAATGCCGTTGGTCTCTTTTGACCAAACTAATAGTCTCGTCGCACCTAGAAGAAGTAAGTTGACTTGTACATATTTATTTAAGAATCGGATTTGTTTTCGATGAGATTGGTCTAAAACTTATCGGTGATTTTATTAATGCGTTAGGTCGGCAAGTGATCCTGCCCTACAGGGATGCTGCACCTCAGATCAGGGACCATCATAATTGGTAAATAGGGAGATTTGAGAATTCCTGTTACTCTAGGACGGATTATAAGTTCAATCCTCGACGTCAATTATAAATTTAATGAATGTTAATTAAATTGTTCTACTGGTGTAGATTCCGTTATTTTGTAAGAAATAAAAAAATAACTATGTCAATCCATATTTGTACCTAACTGCATTCTAAGAATTTAGACATCATACTACGAAAAACAGACAGTCGAAAGAACAGTAAATTGCATAGAAAATACGCAGAAAGTCGCTTAGTAACTGAGACGGACGTTTTATGCACAATAATAAAATTAATAAATGAAATAATTACTTTTAAAATCACAAACCCCATTCTAGTAATTTATAAACCATTAGTAATATAAACTGTAGAAATTCATAGACCCACCCCTCTAAATTCCCGTACAACAAAGCTACAGCAACGCCCAAACATGGAGTCAAACGCAAACACGAATAAAGAAGATAATACAAAAGTACCCACAGCCGTGGTCCCTCGGAAGTCATCAATGTCCACTTGTAACCTAACCTCCAAGTCTCGAGTCCGATTTGACCTCGTACTTGACCCAGAAAGTCATCCGACAACCCCAGATACAGATCCAATCGTCTCCATCACAATCAACGACCCAATAACCCCCACCACCTTGAAGAACATCCTCATCGATTATAGCTTAGTAAGGTTCGCGACGTTCAATGCCGGCATCCCTTCCGTCACCACCTTGCTCGACTTCCATGGTCACATCATCCTCCCAAACTTGAAGAAACTGACGATCCGCATCCCAAACATTGACCCAATCTCCGCACAGAATCCACCCATCCCGAACACGTTCAAAAGGCTCTTCCACTTCCTCAAAGTCGTGGAGTACCGGGAGCTGGAGAGCCTGGACATAATCTGCTCTCCAGATCGAGGCAGTTGCATCCCAATGGCATCGGCTATAATCCCCTGCTACCAATTCGAAGATTCCAACCCCCTCATGGATCTCATTCGAATGAACCGAAATACAATGAAGAGCATCTCTGTGGGACCAGCTTTGAATAAATTTTACATGAAACTCCACCCGGTGGAGAATCTCTCAGCTGAGACCGGAGGTATCCAGCAATTAGAAGTGTTCAAAGGATTCCCAAACTACCCAATGCTTGCCTCGTGGTCCAAAATGCTCCGACCTCAGAAGCACCTCTCGAAGCTGTACATCGCATTCAACGACTTGGATGTTTGGGATGATGTGACCCAGGCTATTAGATTGAGCTCGGAGAGTTTGAATACAGTCAAGTTCAAGGCTTTCGGTTGCCAACACGGTACTTTGAGTCTGGAGGTATTCAAATTCTGTACCCATTTGACCCACCTTGGAATTCGGTTCCTCGGGGTAAAGATTGTAGGGTGGGAATTCTTGCCGAATTGCGTCAAGCAAATAACACTGGCTGGCCCTGTCACTTCCGCGGAGACTAAATGTATTGCAGGGAGCCTGAAGTTAATAGAGGAGATTTTTATCGTCCTCAAGCCCGTCTATACTCCAGAAGGTATCAGAGCGATAGATTTATTAGAAAATTTAATCAGAAAGTTTTTTCTTGAAATGATTTTTATTTTCTAAACATTTCCTTAATAGTTTCAAACGAGGCTCTGAACATTCTGCAGCATCCTTCATTCGAACTCATGAAAGACGCCCCTCCAAGCCTCAAGGAGTTCTCTGTCGAGGTCACCGATCTCCCATTGGACATGGGCCCTATCAGGCGATGGACTGAGCTACAAACAGATTTCAAACTCATTGAGCATTTGGACTCTGAATTCTCCTTGATGAGAGACGTTTCAGAGAAAGCGGCAGTGGGGGTTGTATCAAGTCCTCCATCACCGGCTCAAGCAGTCCAAGTTGTCTCTGATGTCCAGGAAGAAGAAGAGAGTCCCATGTGGTATGGAACTTGCATAAGTAGTTTGGGGTGGAGAAGTTCCTAGTTATCTGAAGATGTCTGAGCTGAGGGCAATGGGACAAGCCCTAAGGACCTGCCTGTAGACCGAAGGGGTTCTAGTAGCCTGGGACTTTGATGTCCCTATTCAAACAAAAAATTAGAGATTAGGGCTGGCTATGATAATTCCTGTGCAAAATGGGACAATTGAAAAGATTTCCATTTTGTTTAGTTAATTGCAAATGACTTTCACGTGCTTGACACGGATTCAAAATTGTGTATACTTGCAGCTGCGGAATAAAGGATATGATTTAACCAAGTACCGTTTCATTTGGGTGAGCCTTGTTAGTTGGTGTGACTTATTGTTAGTGTTGCTGCATTGTTTCTTCAAAGTGTCCATTGTACATGCGTTCCTGTACTGTTTTCAGCTTCCTGGGCCTTTTGCCAACTTTTATGAATCAACGAGTTTAAAAGGGTTTATATTAGGTTTTTACAATCAATATGGAATTACTGCCTTGGGGAGGCTTACTATTCTGGCTGAATATTATCGGTAAGTTGTGATAAATAAAATTCACTTTCGTTGACAATTTGCTCGACTTCCTTGTGGTATTCTTTCGCTGTAAAATATATTTTTTACAATCTAATTATTTGTATAGAGAATAGATTTTCTGAAGTGTACTTGATTGAATTTCTAGTTTTAAGCTCGTGCTTAATCCTCAGGGCTGAGGGCTCTCCTACCAAAGTGAAAAGGTCAGAATCGGCCCCACCACCCTCCCATAGCAGATACTCGCCATTAATAATGCCCTATGAAAGTGATATCAATCCTTTTTTGTCCCACATTTCCCAAGCTTGGAGGGTTAAGAGTATAAAAAGGGAGAGTAGTAGCCTCTCAGAATCTGAGAGCCAAGGTAAATCTAATGTAAAAGTAATTTAAAGGATTTTAAACTTCTTTTAAAGTTTAAAGTGGAACTATTCTTAATTTAATCATCATCAGAGGACGAACCTTTCGGAAATGGAGAGAACAACTTGAGGATGCTAATTCAATATTATTTACCTCAAAAATCTACCAATTTTACTTCATTTGGGATTTCAGAACAAAACAAACCTTCAACATAGATTACATTTCATTAAGTTTGAAATAAACTATTAAATATTAAATAAAGGTAGTACAAATACAATGTACTTTTCCTACAACCGACTTGAGCTTTTGCTTCGGAAAAAAACTTATAGTCGTATTAACATTGAAGGGCTAAGTGTTCCCGAACACTTACGCTAATACCTAACAATTAGGCTTATTTTAAGCTCAGTTAAGGGTCCATTCACATTTACCCAAATGTTAATTAGTTTAAAGTCCGTGTGAATGCACCCTTTTTAGCTCTGCATTATTAATGTGACAATAAGGGCCTCATGCAAGGACATAAATTCAGTCTTATTATGAACCCGATGAGCCGTGTACGACACTTAAAAAAATATTCAATCCCATGTCATCCTTCATAATTAAATATCACGAACCACCACCGTTTATTACTACTGGCTACTAATGCTGGAGGAATGAACTTGGGAATTAATTTGACACTTTGCCAAGAGGAGCAATCGCCATAAAATATTTATTCCACCCTACATATTTTTATTAACTGGAGGAGATAAATCTACTGGATCGGCACAATATTTTTTCCTAAATTGCAAGTATGGCTTCGTCTTTTCTTTTAATTTGGCTAATTTGTGCAGGAGGTAAGAAATTTTACATATTGCTTTATTAATACCCCAATTGTTCCACAAAACAAGTTAGTCCATTAAATAATATAATTTCCGTTATTTCAGTAGGAATTGCAACTGCGGCTGAAGTCCAACACAAAGGATCTGCCAGTGGGAACAGTGACACAAACAACAATGATGTACACCATCAAGAAAAACATTTTAAAATGGATCCTCCTTCATCCAAGCACTTGACAAATGCCGTTCAATCCCACTTGCCCCTTATGTACAGGTCAATGGGGAAAAATCCCAGCACGGACAATAGAATTAATAACCCAGGACATCCGAGTCAGAAGGAGCCGGAGGGGAAAGATAAGCTTAAAAGTATTTCAGACAGCATGGGACAAAAGTCTGGCCAAGGGGGGAACTTTTTTTGGCCCAAAACGCTTCCACCTTTTTCCAGTTCGTCCAAATCTCCTGGAGACGATAAGCCCGGTGGGGATCAACCTACTAAGCGAAATGATAGCCCCAAGGGGAGTGCAAAAAATGAGGAGGGTTCCAAAACATCTCAGTTCTTCGAAACTCCTGTTGCTCCTCCGGGTAGTGCAATTTAATTTAAATCTAAACTGAAGTATGAGCTAAGCCGATGTTTTTTAAAAAGATTTCAGTGGACCGAAAACTGGAGGGGTTGCCTTCTGGCCAAGGAATTTTGACAGTCCTAACCCTGTGTCCCAGTCTTCTTCATCAATGCAGAAGAAATTAGGGGACAAGGATGATTCTTTAACTAAAGTATTCAGCCGAGGAAATCCTGATATGAAAAATAGAATTTTAAGAAAGGGACCTGAGGGGTCATCGGGTCATAAATCTAATCACGAAGAACAGGTCAAGCACCTCAACGAAGGTAGAGTACAGGCTATAAAAACAGTTGATAAAGTTTTTGAGTTCATTTCAAAATTTTAAATTTTTTTCAGATTCCGTTTTTACTAGTTTCAGTAGTTTCCTCGAGTTTCAAAACGGACAGTCCGAGGAACGGAATCGGCAATCTCACAAGTCAGAAGTCGGTCCCTTGATTGACCCCTTACTAGGGAGGGATATTGAAGCCAGCCCTGTTGTGCCCAAGTACTTTGACGGTGTCAAATTAAATAACATCAATGGACTGGAAGAAGATTATTTACCATCTTACTTACCCCGAGAAGACTTGACCACAAACCGCCCCCTGGGTTACTTGGAATCCCATGGAGTTCCAATGGAGTCCTTACCCCCTATTTCTGTTTCTGATTCGAATTTTAAGCTCCCAGGTCAGAGATGGGTTTTGAGTGTGTATTTCAAATTTGAACTACAGTTCATGTTGTAACTGACTAACTTTCAAAAAAATTACAGAAGCATCGAAAATGAGACTCTTAGGAACGAGTCAAAGAATTCAACCCGTGATTGACATGGGTGAAGCGGATATGGAGGAATCTGCCTCAACCTTAGACTCACGCCGACGGTGGGGGCAAGATGTTCCGGACCGGCTCAAGGAAATTCGACGAAACTTAAGGAACAAGCAAAATCAAGTTCCATCCCTTACTTCCCAATCAGCCAAGTCCCTTCTTACCCAAGTCAACCCTGAGACGTCGGAAATGAAACTGGCCACTTCTACCCCCACGCCCCCTATTTCAAAGGGCGAAGGGGCTAAGGAAAGGAAGGAGGAAGAGTCGGAACCGTGGTCAGCTATGAGCATGGGGCAAAGGAGACTGAGATTATCTAGGCGTCTAGCTGAGCTTAGTAAGGTTTTTTAAATACAAATTTTAATGAAATAGTTTGTATGCTAATGTATTTGTTTTAAATCGTTTAAGTGTTGAAGAATCGAGTGTCGAGGAGAGCCCGAATGTTCCGTGAGATTGAGAAGATTGAAAATACAAAGGAGGTGGGGAAAGCTTAACTTGACTGTTTTGAAAATTAATGAAGCCTTTGCATTTCATGATAACTAAAAAAACATTTAACTTATACCTTGTTCAATTAAATTCAAATTATTTTTAGTTCATCAAGTAATAAAGTAAAGTCTTTGAAAATCTGAAGTGTCATCTAGTTTTACTGAAGTGCAAATTTCAGCAACCAACAATCTAATACAGTATCACAATTTATGTGCATTATAAAAATATTTTAATGAACAGTTAATTCATACATAATACAGTAACATGATTTTAGCCCGCGTCGTACTTTTTTATAACTCTGTAGGGAGATTGAGATAAAGTAATTTTCGACTTCTGATTGTGACTGTACCAATGTTAAGAGCATTACTACACAGTAACAATCAGAACTAGAAGAGAAAAACCATTGTATCTCAACCTCTCTATTGTTCTACGATATATTATGGCTTCCATCCACGTATGCGGAAATCAATGACAATATGTTTATTAAAGCCACAAGTTTAAAATTCCTTGTAATTAGAACCCAAGTCTGGCTAATCTAAGAAATCCAAGTGATTGCAACAAAGTGGTGGGGGTTAGTCTCAGTTTACAGTTCAAGTCCATCAACTCGTTGGTTGGATTTCATTCCAAGAAATCCGAATCATGTTCCTGTGGACCGGGATGACAAATCTTGTCGTATCCAGAGCTTCAGGAGGCTTCTTAGCTCTTGTTGTTTTCATAATAAACTTCTCAGAGGGTCTAGCCTTTGAATATCAGCCCCATGGGGGTAAATTAATATGTGAAAACGTTGAGGACTTTTGAGTATTGTAATTTTACAAGAGACTTTTATTTGTAGAATCCTCTTTAAATGTTTTACGTTTTATTTTGTTTAATAAATAGATTTCGATCTCGGGGAAGCCGCCGCGCCCCACCCGATACATTTCGAGTCTGAAGACTTGGGCAGCTCCTATGCTTTTCGGCGTTAGTCTTTTCAGTTATTAAACAGTTTAAAGATACTAAATTTATTATTACGGGGGATTTTAAACTGTTGCTTTGTTAAAGTTGTCAACAGTTCAATGTAGTGTAGTGAGTTTTTTTTGTGATGATTTCATTTCTAGCCAACTACAAGCCCTGGCACCCTGTCGGATTTTGAGATTACAATTACAAAACGAAGATCGATTTGGACAGTTTAAGAATTTAAAAGGGGGGTTTTAAAAAAAAGAGACAGCTGGACATAAGTTTTGAGGATGATAAAAAAAACTTTTAAAGGTTTTGATTTATTATGAAAATGATAAAATGCTTGATGATCTTGCTGATAAATCTGGTTCATAATAAATGTCATTTCCCTTCAGTTTAATAAAAGTATTTCATCACTTATCCTTACATATAATACAAACATGTTCCATTGTTCACTTTTGCGATTACAAAATGTACATTTCCATGAAAAACAGAGTCCATTATTTAAAATACATTCAAGCACGTTTTAAATATAGTAATAATAGAGATTCGAGCCACCATAAAAACACCCTCGTTATAATTGATAATTAAAAAGGGATAATTGATTGTGTTGAATGACTAAGAGAGGAGCTTACTAACCTACGACTTAAATATACTTATTTACAAATCGGTAAGCTCATGCTTAAACCCTAATAACGTTTCTTTAATGGCAAGACGGAGGTCTTGTGAAAGCTTGAACTCAATTGCATAAAAGAGTCAGAGCCTGTGTGGATGTTCATATATTAGATGAATACGCAGTAGCTTATAGGATCATACGCACTCAGAATCCCAGCTCTTGCCAAATATTAAATAACAATTGAGGATTAGCGATTAAACTATTAAGATATTGAGACTCTAACAAATTATTATTAAGAAACCCTCGATGTAGAGTATTTTCATAAACTGAAAGCATAAAATTCATATTTGGGATTCGAAACTTGTCCAGCTTTTACGAAGATTCTAACAAAGGCAAGAATCCGTATGGAATCAAGTTTAGGTATTTAGGTTTATTTTTATATGGTAAGAAAAGAAGGATTTATGAGTAAAAAGGTTGCGTTGCATAGTGTTTCATCAGAAAAGTTCCAGAAATAAAAAAAAACACTTTAAAAACAAGTCGTATTTTTTAAATACTAACTTCTGGTAGACGTAATCCAATTGGCAGAATCTTGACATATGCGTCTTTTCCAAGTTCAAGGGGTCAAGTTTTTAAGACGCATTAATGACCAAAGGATACAGGATTCTAAAAATAAGAGAACAATATAAACAGATCAGTACAATTTTTCCCAATCCTAATTAAACTTATGAATCACAGCCTTTAAAAATTCAATATGTTTTTAAAGACTTAAGGGAAATGTGAGATTCCCTATAATTTTTCCAACTTACCTCAGAAGTAAAAGAAGATTAAGAAAAAAAAAACACAAGCTATTCCAGTGTCCAAAAAGTATTAAAGAAGATTATAACGATTGCGATTTTTAAAAAAACTCCTTAAAAACATTAAGTCGATTTGGTACTGCTTTCCCCCAAAATAAATTCCAACGATAATCTAATTAGGCGATACGTCACATCGATCAAAAGTGTCAATCCCCCCATCCGAAATAATCATGAACCAAACTGGGCTTTTTCATGAATCCACAAATCCCCGACGAGTCCTCATGACCTTTCGTCTCCGTCCTTCTCGACTGCTCCCCAACCCCTTGACCTTCCAAGCCAGTACTCCCAGAGGTCGTCTTCTCACTACTCCCCGCCTGCTTCTGCTGACGCGAGGCTGCGAGTTGATCCCTTATGTGGAACAGGACGGGATACAGCGACGTCTGGGGTCGCGTATGGACCATGTGGGGATCTCGACGAGTCTCTCCTTTGCTCATTGCTTTCAATTACAATCCCTTCCTTTTACGGTTTCGAAACTTGGGGCAAGTATTAGTTGGTAGTTCACCTGGCTTTGTTTTTTAGTGGGATGATGTTGATGGTTTTTCAGTGCTTTATTTTTGTTGACAATGTTGACATGAAACAGAGATGAGGAGGTTGTCTTGGTGGAGGAAGAGATTCGACTGACAGACTTCCACGAGGGCTATCACCGAAAAAGCCTCAAGTAGGGATACGAGTTGGGTAGAAGGATTCATGAAAGTGCTAGTGGCGTGTTTGAGCTTAGGGATTGTGATGATTCAAAAGACGAGTTGTACATGGTGTCCAATATGCCACTTTAAGTAGGGTCGATATCCAACCCGTTCAGCATGCCATGGCCAATGTTGTGGGAATCACGTAGCCCTCTTTTTGTCTACCTATAGTTGCATGTGTACTATACGTGGATGGAGGTGGATTCCTCTTCCGTCTATAGTACTGAACATGATGATATTCGTATTAGAAGAGCTAGAAGGGTTTAAAAGTTTTTAATAGCCCGATGCATCCAAGCCATAATGCCCTAATGTAGTCCAAGCCCGGAAGATTCTCCTTTCAGTCACATGCTGGGATCTCAAGCACTCCAATTAATAATAAATAACTAGCTTAGTTAGCTAACAGGGTTGGAAAAGTTAACTTTTGTATAGAAGAGTTGTAGGAGACGATGGGGTTCGTATCGTCTGAGAAAGTGAGAAGCTCGATATTTTCTAAGAATGTGCTGATGATCACGTAAGCAGTATTGGCTTTTGGCTTGGGTTTTCGATCTCTCGCATTTCGTTCCTTGTTCTTCTAATTGGATTGAGGATGATCATTGAGGATTTTGATTGTTTTAAGATGGTGGGGTGATACATGGGGATAGTATTTCAGTTTTATAGCTCTTTATTAAAAGTGATGAGATCATCACGGCTTGATTTATATCGTCTTATTTAGAGGGTAATGAAATGGGATTGAATTGCATGAGCATTTCATTGGAACGGTTGTAGAGGGTCGAGTATCATATGAAATCGTTTGATTAACAAGGAATCTTCCTCATTGGATTTGACTATGGATTTTTCCTCTTCGATTGTAATAATTAAAATATCATGCTTGAAATTTTAAACAATCCTCTCTAGCTTGTTGAGGATTATGCTATCGAATAAATCTACCAGTGACCTTGGGGTGGTCGTTATCAATAAAGGCTCATTAATCCTGCACACTTCTAGTTAAAATCATGTTAAAATATAATGAGTTGAGAAAATATTATTGTTATTATACATACAGGGTGTTCCTTGGTAGTTAGGTAAGTTAAAACAAGATTTAAATCTACCAATCGAGTAGATGCCAGAACAACAGGGTGTTGGTTTATGTGACCAATAAAATTTAAAATTTCATTCAACTGGCCGGTACGGGTAAAAACTTTTGAAACAGTTTGGGACGAATTTTCATGACTATTAAATAAGGAACACCCTGTATTGGATAAGCTAAGCTGCATATGATTCTGGCCAGAATTTGAAGGATATGACTAGTCCAATCATTCACTCTTAATAGCTGTAATTTGGAAGGGTGCTACTGTTCCCATTGGGATAATCAATTTATTCACAATACCTGCAATAATCTCAAATGGACAAGATGAAAAATCATGAGGTGAATTAACCCTCTTGATTTCGGGTCAAGCTGAGAATTAAAATTCTTCAGATTTCGACCACCCATTAACTTCATAGTTGAAAAATCGGTTGTCTTGTAGCCAAGGAAGTTTCTTGTTGACATCTTCAGCTTGGCCAGGGCGTCTTACAGGGAGCTATTAAGGGATTGAGTAATTTAGTATAGTCAATGCTCCATTTTAAAATTTCAAACCCGATTTTCTTAAAATATATTCGGAATATGAAAATTTCCATCTCATTTCCAAATCTTTTTGAACTTGATATCTAATACAGATTTGAAAAAAACTTCAATAGTAATTTCAGAATTCGAAACTTACAGCGAAACATAAAGCACAGTGATCCCCCGCTCCGGAACACGCACAAAGGGTACACTCTGCTTTAAATGATTTCCCATAGGGACACGCTGAAAACAGAATTTAAAAAATAGGTTTAATTTCCTTTTAAAATTAAAATTGTATTAAAAAAATCAATCTAATATTTTCGTACATTCACCCGACTTTGGTTTGACATCCGCCATTTTGGCCGGTGCTGGACAGTCTTTGAGAGGCTTGCAAGAATTAAAGCCGCTGCCGTCACAAGCACATTCTATGCACCCAACTGAGCCATCCTCAGGACATGGTACTGTTCTCACAAGTTGATAATTAAAATAATTAAAAAATAATTAAGCTAATTAAAAGTTGAAGTCCTAACCCGTCCCGGTGGCCTCTTTCTTTTTCCCTTGGGAAACCGTCAATACTGCTAAGAGGACAAAGGTCAGTGTCAAGAAACGAAGGGATCCCATTTTGTTTTCAAGATTCAATGCTGTGAATGTTTTGAATTTAAGGAGCTAAGATTTATTTAAAAAAAATTAAGTCAACTGTCATGGCTGACTAGGCTCATAGTTTACATTTCAATACTCCACATAAGGGTAAACAAATGGGGATAGTGTATTTTTTTTGTTCCTTGTTTATTTTTTATTTATATAAAACAGAATGCTCCTTTGATTGTGATTTATATAAGAATTTACGATTCTTGGTCAAATTTCCAGTTTTATGTGTCCTTTTTTTTTACGTTTTTAAGTAATTCGATTTTATAAGCTCCTAGACATTATACTTTATAAGTTGGTCAAAATCATTCTTGTTTTCCCCAATTAAAAATTGTATAGATTTTATTTTTTTAAATTTGTACAGTTTCTAGCTCATTTTGAATTTATTCTTGAACTCAATTATTACTGTGCTCCTAATAGATCGTTTTTTTTGTTGCTCACTTCTATTTAATACAAATTGAATTTGTTAGAAAAACGTTGACTTTCTGACATTTAATATTAAAATGATGAACCCATGTTATCAAGATTGGCCAAAAAATTTCCAATTTCAATAATAACATGTATGTCTATTTGTGTTTGAAATTTTTTATCAAATCTCATTTACAAATAATCCTTTACATGCTTTTCGAATGAAATTAAATTTAAGAATGATCTATTCCGTCTGCCACTGCTCTTGTTGCTTCCACCCGGTGATCTCATAATTGAAGAATCTGTTATCATTAATCCAAGGGAGCTTGTCGTTGACCTCAGAGGATTGGTCAGGTCGCTTCACTGGGAGCTGTAACATCAAAATTATCAAAAGAATTCTATCTTTAAGATATACTTCAAAATAGATTAAGGAACTGTTTTTTAACAACCAATTAAATAAATTGGGTTTCCTGAATTAAAAATAACCCCCATTAAAACACCGACTTACAGCAGCACACAAAGCACAATGATCTTTGACCCCGGTGCAATCACAGAGAGAACACTCGGCTGCGAATTGCTTACCAAATCTGCATTTCCCTTTTGAGTTAATTGATTAAAAAAAATATCAATAGCTAATATAAATACATTGACCATTGAGCCTTATTCCATATATTGAATAGAAAGATGTAAATAATTAGTACCGTCGGGTTTCCCAGTTTTGGCATCTGCTAGTTTGTTAACGGGCTCTGGGCAGTCGGCAGGAACACAGCCGATGAAGCCTGTCTGCAGTTGGATTTAATTATAGTTAAAAATAGTTTTAATGAGACAGTTAAGAAAAAGTTAAATAGTTAAATACCTGAGCATCACAGGTGCAATCTGTGCATGCAATCTCGCCATCCTTGGGACAAAAGTCTGGAATATTTTTATTGAGTCATAAGTGATTATAAATTGTGTGGATAGTTTTTAATACTGATTAATTAGTTTTTGTAATTAGTTTATTGATTCGCAATTTGTATTGGAAGTTTTTATTGCGTATTGGAGCTAACTTTTCGCACTATGTTGACTCTTTTTAGCGGATGATGTTGTTATGAAACTAGTTATTATTATGAAGGATATAAAAACATGTCCAAGGGATGACATTTTTTTAGAAATACTTGTCTCAAGATTATATATATATATAACTTGACTGTAAATTATGTATTGCAATATAAATATTTAACAGTCCCGTCCAAGTAATTTCTTAAGTGCCTAGGTAAAAAAAATATTTTAAAATGCTACACAAGAGTTTAAAAAAATCTGTTTTTTAAATATAGCAATTGGCAGCAATGAAAAAACCGTTTCCAAAAACAAAACCCGCACATCCGGGTTCCTCCTCGTGTCATTAAACAATGAAAGTGCTAAGCTAGGCTTACTACTAAATATCCAGCATTTATAATTTATCCTTGTTTTTAATATTTAAAATTTCAGTTAATTAAAATTTTTAAATACAAAAACGAATTTCACTGTACTATGTACCTAATTAATAATTAACTAATTTTAAGTAACTTAATCATCAGAGCCACCATGAACTTTAAAAATTTCCTATTCATCCCAATGATCCTACTAGCCACTACGAACAAGGCAGCTGGAAGTAAGCTAGCTCCAGTACAAAAATCCTCAAATTTAAATTATTTTTACCAATAAGTTTTCAAATTTTCCAAAATCCATCCACGTTTTTATTCAGGATGCAAAAAGTGTGATGCAGCCGGGTGCTTACTGGCAGATGGGAAGGACATAGTCCGGGTCGGTAATACCCGCTTCTACATGCTCAATAAATTCTCGGACATGAGTTATTTCAAAGAAGGTCGAGATAAGTGCAAAACCTTGGGCCTCCAACTTGCCTACATAAAAAACATCGAAGAGGACAAGGCCATCGGTCGTTGGATCGAGAATTGGGCCGCTCTCCGCAACTTTACAAACACTGATTGTAAGGAGAAACTATTTTTTTTAACTAATTAGTTTAATTAACTAATCACTAATTCCTCAGGGTGGATTGACGTAAAATACAACAAGGTTGTAAAAAAGTATGAGAATTCTGATGGGGACCCTATCGAATATCAGGTCATATATCACAAGGTCATATAAATGAATTTATTTTGAATAATTAATTAATTGTGCTCCTGATTTAATTGTTAAGAATTTCATCTTCAAAAGCTATCCAATCGCTGGGGAATATGATGAGGGGAACTATAGCATTACAGGAGGGAATGGTGACCTCAGTAGTATTGGTTCCGATACTTGTGGTACTATCGGTATGCCCTTTCGCTACTACCAGAACTTGTAAGAACACAGTGGGTTCATACTGCTCATTTTCTTTCAAATTAATTTTAAAAAGGCATTTTTGTCCAGGGGAATTTTAACTTGAAATATTTTGTCAAAAGTGGGATGCAGTATTCGTGGAGAGAGATTGACTGCACTAAGGTGAAACGAAGAGTTCTCTGCGAAGCTGAGAGTAGATGTGACCTTTTGAAAAATGAGTGGGCACAAGGTAATCGCATTTACGATTCCAAAAAAATATTTTGAAACCGGGTTCATTGTTTTTAGAAAGGGCCAAATACGAAGGAGTGTTTCCTTTGTCTGCCCGCAAGTATGTGGTTTCATGGGAAAGGGTAAGAATCGAAAACTATTTTGAAAAAATTAACAATACTCACATTTGAAAATATTTAAAGAGAACTAGAGAAGAAGGGATTCAACTGTGTGCGAGCCTTGGACTCATATTACTCGACGTTCATGAGAAACAAGATTTGTGTAAGGCTCAAAACCTTCAAAATTTCATTTCAAAGAATGAGAATGTAAAAAAATCTGAAATCTTATTTTTCGGAACCCTACAGGTGTACTGAATTTGATCAAAAGGCATCGCCGAGGTATTCCAACTAATAAGTTCAACTTTTGTCTTTCCTAAATTATTTCTTAACTAAAAATCACACACAACAATGTGAAAAAATATTGAATTTAATATATGCAGAAATAACGCACACTAATTTCTGGACCGGTTGGTAAGCCTATTTCAAATAGTTTCCAAATCCTTCAAAAAATATGTGAATTTGGCAATTGACTGAATACAGGAAATACGATTTACGGGAAAAGGAGTTCTTTGATGTAGCCGGGAACACGAGGGGGTCATTCGGGATTAGAATATCAGATACTAGGAGACAAACTAAATCCATACCGAAATTCTGCGTATCCTTACTGTATGCTTTCGAGCACCAGAACTCTTGCAACTGCCCTTGGAAATTCCTCCAAACCGTCCCTGCCAAGTGTGACCTTCCCAATGGTACGTTTTTTTATTTCAATTTTTATTAATAAGCTAAAATCTAAATCAAATAAAATGATTTTCAAAACTATTCAAGGGGTGATATGTCAAGGAACTCTTCACAGAAAAGAGCCCTGTGTATATGACAAAATCTTCCCTCTCAAAGAGGGGAGTAACACTTTCCGAAGTGATGACAAGGCAACCTACGCCGTGGCCGAGGTTGAGTGTCGAAGATACGGACTAACCCTTACAGATTTCAAATATGTCGTGGATGTAAATTTCGAGCATGTTTGTACGGCTTTTTTATGCCAAGTTTTTATTTGATTTATCAGATAAAGTTTTTTAATCGGGGTTTAAAACGCAAAACCAAATGCCTTTTGCTTACAGACGACAAGGAGACAGTTTATTGGGTCTACTCAGACGCTGCGGATGATAACAATTGTAAAACTGTGGAGTACAAGAAAAATGGAGACACTTACAAGTGGTTCTTTGCCTCGGATATCTGCACCAAATCCAATTTCTATCTCTGTGCTAAAAATAAAGGGTCTAGTCATCACAGTGGGAGGAGCTTTCCTGAAGGAATCTCCGGTCCTGGTAAGTGCTCGTCAAGCAGAGGTTATTAATCTAACCCGGGAGCGGGAGAAATTAGGCCAAGGGTGTAAAGGGTTGAATGGTCCGAGACGCAGAGACGAGACAATCGAAATCTCCTAGCACTGCTACATGGCTATTCTGTGCTCCACTAAGACATAGAAATATGAGATATTGGGCAGGGGGGAAGGGGCAGAATTTTCTAAGGGATCCAACAGTGAAGTTAGTCAAAGGTTAGGTCATGGGGGTTGAGGGTAGCATATTTTTAAAGGGCACGGGGGCGAGGGGCAGGTTATTCAAAAGTTGACGACCGAGCACTTGAAATGCCTTTCTATGAATCAAACTAAACGCTAAATCCCAACTTAATCTCCACTGTTCTGTTTAGCAAATGACGTGACATCCGAAAGTTCTGAAAATGTAGGGCAATCTCGCCCCAAATACACAACCTTCCAAACTCCCCAGCGCTTCATAGGAGAGAAGACCACATTCAAACGCTCTAAACACAACTGCCACGAACGAGGGATGGAGTTGCTATCCGCGGACGAGCCTGATCAACTCCAAATTTTACAAAATTCCGCTGCCCAACTCAATACCACATTTTGGATCTACTCCAAGCACGTCGACAAGGCTAACAGCTACAGTTACACAGAGGTTGACCACAAGAAGGGCCTTCATCACATTTGTACAACTATGGGCCGAAATGGACAACCCAAGGCTAGTAATTGTAAACATCGACATCGATTCCTTTGTATGTGATCCCTCCCGGAGGTCATAGATTGTCCTGATTGTCCTCATAATTTTTGTAATAATAATTATTAAAATCTCAAAAGTCTATCAACTATTAAGCATGAGATTTGATATGGTAACTTTGATGTTTACACTTTGGAGGATGGATAGTTTTAAAGCATGGTTATAATAACCAGGAAATGGGCTCCAGTAGCTTGTATT
Source organism: Agrenia bidenticulata (assembly GCA_034694785.1). Taxonomy (NCBI): domain Eukaryota; kingdom Metazoa; phylum Arthropoda; class Collembola; order Entomobryomorpha; family Isotomidae; genus Agrenia; species Agrenia bidenticulata. The sequence continues at coordinate 126,175 of JAQFYM010000085.1, forward strand.
CTATGAAACAAACGCGTACAAGAATTTAAATTAATATTATACGTGGAATAGTTGCATATACTTTTAAAAACATTAAAAAAATTTAACAATGGCTAGAGTAGAGATTATCACATCCCTAATTGTATTGTTAGCTCCATTACTGCTCCGGACCTCGGAGGCCGCTGGCAGTAAGTCTCTCTGATTAAAAGCATTGTCTGAAAAAAATCTAACTGTCTAATAAATATTAAGGTAGATAAATTCAATTGTGATTGCATCCCAATAATTCCCCACCGTTTAGATTGTGTCAAAGAAACACCAAACATCAAACGGATCGACAAGACCCGATTTTACATGAATAACAAAGAAGCCGTCAATTACAACGATGCCCAGTCGGCTTGCGAGAGCCTAAAACCCCATGATAAGCACAGACTGGCCCAAATCGCTTCAAGGGAAGAGGATGTCATCATTGGACGCTGGCTTACAGCCTACCTGAGAAAAAATACTTTCAATACCCCTCGATGTAACTCACTAGATTTAATTACATGTATTTTAAAAATTAAATCAGAGAAAGTATATTTTTGTACAACTAGTCTGGATCGGTGCCAAGTATGAAGTGTCAAGCCAGACTTACCGGTGGATCAATGGCAACTTGTCTGTCGTGTACCACAACTTGAATGAGCAGTTTGGACATCCCGTTGGGAGAGTTGATGGCTGTCTTACTGCAGCCTTTCCAAATCCTAAGGAAGACATTTAGTAAGGGATTTTTACCCGGTCACCGGTACCCAATTAAAATATTTGACCCGGGAAGGTTGTTATCAATGGTTTTTTATGGGACCAAATCTGTTGACAGTGGGTGGGGCTACACTTGGGACGTTGTGCCATGTAACACACTCCAATTCAGTTTGTGCGAGTGTACCGATGAGGCTGGGGATTCTGTTCATAGATATGATACCCGTAATTTAAATTATTATTTACGAATTTATTTTTCAATCGATTATTATTATAAATGCAATTAATTTTTGGCAAGAGCGGGCCCTCTACGATGGAGTGTTCCCACTGTCCCAAAGGAGGTTTACCCTTACGTGGCAGCTGGTGAGGGATAATTAATTGATTAGTTAGCTGAAAGTTAAACTGATTTAATTTTAGTTATATTTATTTTCAGATGGATTATATTGAAGCGACCAAGTTTTGCTCAGACTTTGGATTGATTTTGTACACCCCGAGCAATGCGGACTCGTGCATGTTCACCTATGTAAGAATTAATTGTACAAAATACTTATCTTTAACTGAAATTAATATTTTTCTAAGGAGCTTAATAGTGGGGAAATATAACATTGGAGCTTATGGAACTATAATACAATCTCCGTCCATTAAGCTGGTTTAAATTAATTAGTTAAAATTAGATTAAAATAACTCTACTTGATTCTATGGTTCGATTTGAGATCAAGGAACATCGACAAGGTAAAACTCATGCAAATGTATTAATGTTGTTCAATCTGGCTGTATATCTGTTAATAGCACTAAATTTGAAAATACTTTATTGATACTATTAGACGTGACCAAGTTCCATTTTTGGGCCTCAAGACCAACAAGCCCGGCGAGGGGTAGTCCCAAATATTGTCCCACGGCAATTTACGCTTATGAGACTCACAACGAGTGTAATTGTAAGTGGAGGTACGTGGTCACTGCCCCCGCCGACTGTAACCTCAAGAATGCAGTGATATGCGAAAAGCCAGGGGCCAAGAAGCATTTAGGTGAAATACAAAAAGCTTAAAATGGCTTTTTCAAAAAATTGTAAAACTTACTTTATTAGTGGACTTTGAAACGTGTGAGTTTGACAATCGGCACATTCTACTGGATAGAAAACAGGACGTTGTCCGAAGTGAGATTAAGGTTCGTTTAAAAAAATAAGCTGCATAATTTACAATCGAGTCTTTAAAAAATACGCTTTCAACAGAGGTACAAGGTAATTTTCCCATTAAAAAAAAATTAGGAAACAATATTGGATTTTAAACAGCTTTCAAAAATTAACTAATCGGTTTATAAAGAATTAAGATAAACTAAGTAATTAAATAAAAACAGGTAGACTATCTAACTGCTGCGGCCGAGTGCAGGAAAGCGCGGCTGCAACTCGTCACGTTTCCGCAACTCGATAAAATCGGTTTCGAGTTGAGTACAAATTATAAATGTGAGTTGTGAAGCTTTCATTAAAGATTTCGAAATTGATGTTATGTACACGAGTGCAGCTCATGTTTTGAGTTCCTTGGTAAGATGACAGGTTGGCGATGTACTGGATCTTCAACTCTAACCTAGACAAGTGCAATGCAGTGAAATATGACGAACGGGCCGAGTTGCCAGCATTTAAGAAAATTTCGGCCAACTGTACTACGGACAAGTTCTTCTACCTTTGCGGCTCTGATCAAGCTCTTCAATTCTTTTTAGCGGGGTGAGCCATGCCGATAAAGAAGCCTACGAAATTCCGGGGTCGAGCTTTGTCCTTTACTGCAGGTTTGTGACTTAAAAAAAATTGTACTAAAGAGGCTGTATTTAAACTGAAAGAGGCATCCCCTCTGAAATCAGAGAACTGTATGTCAGTAGGGATCAGCTTTGATTTTTTAACGACTTGGTTTATGCACAGTTGCTTTAGGTATTTAATTTTATTCTCAAAAGATTTTGGGTATAGTAATTATGAGATTTTAAAATTTACAGGGAGTACCAACTTGGTAGAAACATAGGAGAGGATTTCATGGATTGTCGTATTATTTTATATTGTTTTATTTTATGAATTTTGTCTTTTTTATTCGTATGCGATTCTAATACTAAAAAAATAATAAAAACTCACAGGTGCAACTTCATATAGCCCGAGCCAGGTTTATAAAAATTTCAAGCTTCTAAGCCAATTTATGAAAATCGGTGGGGGTACCCCTATTGGGTCACTCTAGTATTAAAGTTT